>JABJVR010004977.1:0-50000 GCA_025773905.1 Chitala chitala | reverse complement strand
ACAGTCTGTCCTGCACAGTCTGTTCTGCTTCAACCTCTCCTGCACAGTCTGTCCTGTACAGTCTGTCCTGCACAGTCTGTCCTGCACAACCTCTCCTGCACAGTCTGTCCTGTACAGTCTGTCCTGCACAGTCACACTTACTGTGTCCATGTAGTCAAACTTGCAATCCTTACGTCTCCACATGAGTTAAAATACATATAATATACACCTGGACTAACCTGACTGTAATACCTGATTGAGGTTTTTTTAATTATTCACACTTCTAGGTATTTTATATATATATAAGATATAAGATCAGATACTGAGACTTACAGTGAAGCATGTTGATCATATTGAGCTGATTCAGTTGCTAATTTTTTATCACACAATAAATGTTGCTGGAATGAGTGATGGGCAGAGAGGTTTACTGACCAGCAGAAGGGTGATACTCCCTTCCTGACACAGCAGCACAAAGCTGTCCCGAGCCATTATGGAGTGTGCTGTACCGGCCACGCTTTTATGGCAGGGTGGTGGTGGCTGTATTCAGCCAATCAAAGGGAGAGAAGGAACCTGCAATTCACCCTGCAGTGGAAACAGCTGACTCAAAGTCAGTCTGAGGACAGACTGCAGGTCTGCCTGTCTCTTAGTCTGTAAAAATAAAGTAGCATAAAATAAGGCAGGTTTTAGACAGCAATAGCTGAAAGTCAGTGTACGGCTTATTGTTGATACCAGTCAGGTGTGACCTGCCACCCGCTGGTTTGTCAGTGTCATTGGTCAGAGATGAAGATGGATGAAGGCCTGACAGAGAATGTTTCTCACTGATGTTGGGCATCTGGAAAGATCATTTAAGCAAACCTGGGCTTGCTGAAAGTTACCAGAACACCTTCCCTTCCATTGATTAGAAATGAACATACTCCAAAGCACCTACAGCAAACAAAGTGTAGATTAATGTGTAATGATTGATTAACATCCTGTGTGTACCTGGGCAAAACATCAAGGTCGTGGTACTGATGAATGCAAAATATCGCACTTCTCAAGCTGACGCTCTTATTATCTCAGAAAATAAATACACAGCAAGGCCGTCATTATGGTGCATGTCAGTGTTGTTACAAGGGCCTGGATGTTACTCTGACTGAGTTTCACCATGCTGGGTGAAGACCAGCAGCCTGAAGTGGAGAGAGCACACAACCTTCTGGCATCCCGTCCATACGGGGACGGCTGTTTACACAGATGGGGACACTTTATTTTCTTTAAGTAGTCAGGAAGGTTGTCAATCAGCACGACACACTGGATCTTTGTCTCGTGTTGGTTCGAGAACATGACTTCTGGCAGAGAAGCTCCCATTTATAACTGTTTATAACTGAAGGGCACATGGCTAGATTATCATTTGTCTCTCAGACAATGAGGGGGTTGTGCTCATGGAGAGACTGTAGAGTTTGGGAAGGTGTAAGGAATGTCCTCCCTGCTCTGGCAGACAGCCCCTACATCACTGAACCCGGTCTCATATTCAGCTCAACACAGTGTCAGCCCTGTCGGCATCTACAACTACATGAATCTTCTGTAGCATCTAAGAACGTTAACAGCATTCTTTAAAAACAAAGGTTTAATATTTAAAGAGTATTTGTTAGAAATACATTTTACAGATACATTTTAAAATGAACCTTGACTGGGAACGGCAGATCTGATTTATTTCTGTTTGTCACTGTCTGTGTGGAAATAATTTAGCCTGGAGAAGTAATCAAAGGAAAGGTGTTGGTGGTAGCAGTTCAAGAGAAGTTCTAACGAAGGAAAGGGCACTGTCCTGATGCCCGCACCTTTCCTGTGCCCACAGAAAGAATGCTCCAACTTCGTCAAAGTGCTGCAGCCCTTCAACCAAACCCACCTGTATGCCTGCGGAACAGGGGCCTTTCATCCTGTCTGTGCCTACCTGGAAGTAGGAAAACGCACCGAGGTGAGATGCTGCCTGCTAGTCTGGCCAGCCTTGTGTTCATACACAGTTCTGTGTGTCACATCTGCCCCCTGCATATAATCAAACGTCTGTTCAACCAGATATGTGAGAGAACAGTTTGGGTTTTATTTTGTTTTTTTCACTTGCAAACAGTTCCACTCACACAGTAAAAATAAAACCATTTTAAAAGTTATAAAATGTGTAATGAAACACACGTGTGTGTTGTCAGAGGCTAGGAATGACGGGAAACACACAGGCAACACAGAATAAGAGCACTCACACTCCAGGCACACAGTTCTGAGGTCCAGACTCGAACCCAGGAGATGTGAGGCAGTCACACTATGCTGAGACAGCACGCCGCCTCGATGCTAATCAGTATACGATACGTGTCGTAGTCAGTCATTTGTGTTACAGCCGACAGTCGCCTGATACGTTTTACGTGATTTTGTGCAGCCGTAATTTCAGCTGGTAATTCATTATTGATTTATTGCTGAGGGGATGTTTTTTTTACGAGGCATGGCAGATGCCATCGCATTCTTCCAACGTCACAATCCTTCACCTTCATCCTTCGCAAAGGCACATGTCGTCTTCCTCGGCTGTACATTACATCCGTTGCTCACTCTAAGCGTTTGATTCATGATGCTTGACTTTCTTCTCCCAGCTGATGACAGGAGCTCAGTGTGCTTGATCGAATTTCACAGTTCTCTTTATGACAGAGCCCTTCATATCTTCGCTTTGGTGAACGTGTCTGCCTGAAGTTCCATTAACACCACTTTTGATCCTGAAAGATATTTTAATTTTGACGTTTCTGAGCTGAGCAGGGCTGTGAGAAACGCTCGCAGGCCCAGTAATAAGCGGCCAGAGGTACGACAGAGAGAATGTGTCACGCACGGTGGCTCTGAAGTTTTTAATACCACTAATTGCCGCTCTGGTGAAGCATGACGATTGTCTGCTTCTAAACGATTTGCTGATTGCCCCTTAAATGGTTTAGTTCGGCAAATGAAGTAGAAAATTAAAAAATGTTTTATGGCGCTGGTGTCTTTTATCATTCTGAAATGGAATTGCCATTTTCTTCCACAGAATGTCAATGACTCATGTAGACACGTCCTGCTATCAAACTGTAATTTTCCCTGAGGTGTAATAGGGAAATTGTGTGTGTGCGGGCGTGTGTGTGTGTGTGTGTGTGTGTGTGTGTGTGTGCGTGCGCAGGTGTGCGCGTGTGTGTGTGTGTGTGTGTTACCTACTTCTTGTGCAGACCACACCTGTACATGACAAGATGAGTGTTTGGGCCAAGTTGTCCTGGATGAGCTTTTACACTTTTGCTTTTGTAACTAGGACAATGTCTTCCGACTGGAGACGTCGCAGTTGGAGAATGGCCGGGGGAAGAGTCCCTACGACCCAAAGCTGCAGTCCGCTTCACTTTTAATTGGTGAGTTTGTCGGTGGACTCGTGCCTTTCTCCTGGGTCTCCCAGCATGCTTCATTGCGCTGATATAAAGAGGGAAGTCAGCGTGTCTCACTGCTTAGCATTTCTGCTGAGGTAAAGCCATGATCAGCTGGTGCTCCACACGTTTCATTGCTGTGGCAGCTGTTTCTCTGATGCTTTGATTCAGAGTTTGCCGATTTAATCAACTAGATGTATGCTGGAGGGGAAATCAGCCAAGGTGCCAGCTATGAAAGGGGGGGAGGTTAATGCCAGGGGCTGTAGATGGAGGTCCCTTGGGTAATTACGTTGCAGAAAG
This sequence comes from Chitala chitala, assembly GCA_025773905.1. Taxonomy (NCBI): domain Eukaryota; kingdom Metazoa; phylum Chordata; class Actinopteri; order Osteoglossiformes; family Notopteridae; genus Chitala; species Chitala chitala. The sequence continues at coordinate 46,332 of JABJVR010004977.1, read as the reverse complement.
ATAAACAGCTGGGTTAGTGTTAAAAAAATAATGCTTTTCTGAGGGAAAAGGTTTAGGTTAAATAAGTAATGGCTCAGTTTGAGATATAAGCTAGTAACCATTTTTGTGGAAGATCAGACCCTTAACCACAGTGAAACCTGTTTCCTTACTGTGTGGTGCTCTGGCCGTGATCTCGCAGTGTTGCTGCTCACCATACAAGTCAGATGCCCACAGTTAGTGCAAGACCGCAAATAGTTTCCCTTTTCTGAGGGCAGAGTTAAATACAGCCTGCCTCCACAAACTGCTTTCAGACAAATTATTTTTGTTCTGGGAATTTTTGAAGGCATTCTCACCAGCCTGGTGTTTCAGCCTGCCCTATAAACCCATTTACCAGTAAAAAGGTGCTGTTTCAGCAGCCCTGGGAATACCACAGACTTATTACACACTCCTCACACACACACATCACACACTACACTCCTCACACCTCACGCACATCTACATTACACACCGCACATCACACACCACACATCACACTCCTCACACACACACACATCACACACTACACTCCTCACACCTCACGCACATCTACATCACACACCGCACATCACACACCACACACCACACTCCTCACATCACACACCACACATCACACACCACATATCACAATAACTGCACAGTGATCTGATTATACGTTTTCTCCACTCCTGCACCTGGGGACAATGGGGGTGAGAGTGCGCACTGGGGGTGAGAGTGCACACTGGGGGTGAGAGTGTACACTGTGGTTACAGAGATGAGATCTACTTCAGCAGGAGAGTGTATGGGCACACAGACCGCTGAGCAGCTAACGCTGTCTTTGTGTTCATGGTGTCAGAGGGCTGGCAGCACTGTGTGCGTGTGTGTGTGTGTGTGTGTGTGTGTGTGTGTGTGTGTGTGTGTGTGTGTGTTTGTGTTTGGGGGGGGGGGGCTCTGATGAGACACGGTACTCTGCGCTTGGCCGCACCCACCGTGAACAAGATAATTAAAGTATAGAGTGGCATTCTCGAGGTGTGGGTGGGCTGATAGGGTCCTGAGCGAGGCTCTTTGTGTTTCCTCCGAGAGGCTTCAGCGGACTCTGACACATCTGCGGCATGTGCGGCACACACGACTCAGTGAGGACAGCCGTGCCGCGTGTGGAGGTCACCACATCCTGGATTCAGGACTTGCTTTATGCAGCTTTGATCTTAGATTTACCAAGCGGTGCAGTGCGGAGTTCCGGCGTACGGTCTCACACATGCACGTCAGTAACATCTCAGACTCACCGTGCAGGGCCTAAATCCAGCACATAGCTGGAGAGCTGTAGGGTTTATATGTGCAGTGAAGAAGTAAAGGCTTTGAACACGAGGTGGGGCGGAACCCGGTGAGGAGCCCGTAGTTATTACCGCGAGCTTAGACAGAAGATCAACATTATAAACGGTTGTGGTGTTATTTTGCTTTGGGTGAGCGTGTCACCCTGACAACTAAAGAGCTTTATTAGACCTACATATTAAAGTTGTGAAAATGTTAACAGTGGTCCGTGTGATCATGTGCCCGCTGTGTTACAGACGGCGAGCTCTACTCAGGAACATCGGCAGACTTCATGGGAAGAGACTTCGCCATTTTCCGCACATTGGGGGTACACCATCCAATCAGGACGGAGCAACACGACTCCAGGTGGCTAAACGGTACGGAACAGCGTTGCTTTGCCTGAGAGCTTATAAATCCTGCTGTTCAGCGACCTCTTTGCCGTCTTTTGTCACAGGGTTTTAGATGCATTTTGTGTCTATCAGTCCCAGAATGGATCACGCCCCACTACAGGACTCCTTTATAAAGAGCTCTCTTTCTCGGACAGATCTAACATTGAGCTGTTGAAACCCTTTTCTGTGTTCTCTCTGACATAAGCAAAAGGATCAGAAGGCGTACCGAAAGCCTTTTTCCTTTTAAGCTCCCCTTTGACTGACGCGATGCTAAGAGGATAAGTGATATTAGATACAGTCTATTCATAACCTTCTTGTTTTTGATGGTCTGTTCCCACTTCAGAGATTAGCCATGGCTGTTTAAGTGCCCTCAGGCAAACTGTCTGCACTAAAGAAGGAATTAGAGAATACAACGGGCAAATCTGAGCTTTTAGAATGATTTCAGAATGATTTCCATATATTCCCATGAATTTAAGGCTCACTTAATTTCTTTTACTAACACTTTGAATCTCAAAGTATGTCTTGACTTGATTTAACCTTTGAGCCCTTTACATTTTTTGATATTTTGTGTACCTACTGGTCATTGTTTTTTGAAACATGCATGTACAAAATGAACCTGGCCTTCCCCACCTATCCCTGTGTCACGGTCAGTTTTCTGTCCGTGTTTGCTCTAGAACCTCGGTTTGTGGGCGTGAACCTAATCCCAGAGAGTGACAATCCTGAGGACGATAAGATCTACCTTTTCTTCCGGGAGAACGCCATTGACGGGGAACACACTGGCAAAGCCACACACGCCCGCATAGGGCAGCTGTGCAAGGTAACACTGCCCCTTTGCCACATCACTGAAACGTCTTCATGACTGTAACAGTGCTCAGTATAACATGAGGTTCAGGACTCACTGAGCGAGTGAAGACTCTTGAACCATCGTCTGTGAGGCTATCATCTGGGGAAAACAGAGGCCTGGTCCGCGTCCTCTGAAACATTGTGATTGTGTTTATCAGAGAAAACCTTGTTCCAGTACAGTGGAAGTGAAAGACACAGACAGAGTGGGATTAAATCACAGCTCATCCTGCTCAGGGTTAATCCTCCTGCATTGGAATAGCTATGGAAGTTTTTTTTCCATTAATTACATTAATTGCTTTTGCTTAAGATGACCCTAGAGTAACTTTTTCAAAACGCTCAAAAGAACAAAAGGAGTGGTAAGTGACAGGTATTATAGTGTTATAGTGTTTTATTTAAAAACGTTTGTTTCCCAGAATGATTTTGGGGGTCACCGGAGCCTGGTGAACAAGTGGACGACCTTTCTAAAAGCCCGCTTAATTTGCTCAGTGCCTGGCAACAATGGGATTGATACTCACTTTGACGAGCTTCGTAAGTCGATGTTTCATTAACTGCCAAATGAATATTCACACATCTGCTGTTAATTAAAATGTTTTCCTGACTGACTTTCCCTTTTTTTAGAGGACATCTTTTTGTTGAGTTCAAAGGACCCGAAGAATCCAGTCATATATGCAGTTTTTACGACATCCAGGTACCCTGTTTTTAATTTTTGTCATGAAAACCAAGTATACCCTTCACTGTCCAGGAACACGCAATCCATACAAACATCAGTGCCAGGGCCTGGACGAGAAGGGAATTGCCACACTCCACATCTTGCTTTGTCCTCTAATTCATTTACAGGTAGCCGTTTACTTGACCTTGCTCAGCGGGAACTCAAAATGCCATTTAGGGATCTGCCAATCCACAGACCTCAGTCCTTTGCTAGAATTCCAGTCAGGATCAGAAAATCTCGTTAGCTTTAGATGAAGGAGCGTTTTCAAAAAGATGGATTCAGAACATAATTTCACACAGCACAAAGGACAAGCACACAGCACTGAACGGAAAAAAGGATTCAGAAGGTACACCAAGTACGATAAGAAAGCGTGTGACCTTGTAATTAAATATGTACCTTTGTTGGGTTTTCATTTAAAAACACTTCAAATGGGCATGTTTATTTAGATGTTCTCTTAATACATGCTGCAGGAGCTGACAGGGGAATTACATTTTGAATGTAGTTTTACTTTAGAGGACAACAAAAACTCAATCACATTTGGAATGTGTGTCGATTTATCTGTACTTCCAGGGTGTGTAGTCCACGGACGAAAGGGAATGTAAGTTAAGGGGAGCCTTTTTACAACGTATCTAAAACGTCGCAGCAGAAAGTCAGCAGTATCTGAATGCGATAGCATTCGGCGCTGGGGCTAATTGAATTTTGTCTAAATAACATTTAACAAAAGCTAATTCATCCATCTTCTGCTGTGTCATAATCAATATATGGCACTAATTGTATAGCGCATGCAATTTGCAATTTATCACTGGAATTAATCTGTGTTTAAATTAAGCTTGGCGTTTAACGAGGGTAATTGATTTGATGTTCCTGCTGCAGTAACATCTTCAAAGGCTCAGCGGTGTGCATGTACAGCATGGCTGACGTAAGACGGGTCTTCCTGGGCCCATACGCTCACAGGGACGGGCCCAACTTCCAGTGGGTACCCTTCCAGGGCAGGGTGCCCTACCCCCGACCTGGCACGGTGAGTGTGTGTGGTGGAGGTTGAGCGGCCTGCTTGGTGGCTGTGTCGTGGTGTGTTGTGATAATCCTGCACCAACATCATGCCTCTTTCTGTTCCTCAGTGCCCGAGCAAGACCTTCGGAGGGTTTGAGTCGACCAAGGATCTGCCCGACGACGTGATCACCTTCGCCAGGGGCCACCCTGCCATGCACAACCCCGTCTACCCCGTCAACAACCGGCCCATCATCATGAAGACAGATGTGGACTACCAGTTCTCCCAGATAGTGGTGGACAGAGTAGACGCCGAGGATGGCCAGTATGACGTCATGTTCATCGGGACAGGTGAGACCTGACGCCAGGTGATACTGATGTCACCAGAGCGGATCTCCCCTCACCGGAGCCTGTGTTGCACTGTAACATGGACCAAGTGTTGGAACTAAAACGTGAGCAGCCGAGTGTATGCAGAGCCTCGCTCACACACTCACTCTGTGTCTTGTTTTTAAGATGTGGGGACTGTTCTTAAAGTCGTGTCCATTCCCAGAGAGACCTGGCATGACCTGGAAGAGGTTCTGCTGGAGGAGATGACCGTGTTCCCGGTACGCTTTTCACAATTAACAAAGTAAAAACTAGAAAGTGTGAAACAGAGTTATACAACAGAGCATGAGTGCTGGAAAAAGCTGGCAACTCAGCACATATAATTCAATGGTTAATGCCAAACTAATCGGGAGTTAAAGAAAACCTTCTCTTTAGTACTGCCGATCAGGGCTGCAGGGCTGATCATGCTAACGTTCAGTGTTAGCCATGCTGGACATTATACCTAGTGCTAAACGAATGTGTTCAGCACTGTGTTAAACATTTCCTTCACAAATTACTTCGCATTGTTGTGAAACTGTACTAATTCTGTGCCTCCAATGCTGTGTGTAATATTCTGTTGAGTTTTATCTAACGTGCTAAATGTATGCTATAAAACTCTAATGGAAACTCCAATGTGAAACACAGAACTAAACATGTTTAGACTCTTCTGCTGCCTGATCAGGAAAAGTGATATAGAGAACATCTGTAGCACGTTTCTGAAGTGCTCAGTATCCAACTGCCTAAAGTTGGAATAACCTGAGAGCCGTACTGTGATTTGGAGCGAGTTAACAGCCACGTGTGGGAGTTTACGGAGCCTCCCCAGGAAGCCGATTTTCTTCCTCTGTGAAGTACAGAGTGGAAACGTCGGTGGTTCAGAAGAGGCCAGAGCGGGGGTCATTCCCCCACTGGGCCCACATTTCCCATTCCACTGGAGCGAGGGCTTTTAACGACACTCTGAAGCACTGAGATAATTAGGTGCAAAGCAGCTTTGTCGTGGCTTCCCGCGGTGCTTTTTTGAAAATGACGCTCCTTGACTTCTTTGAGATTAAAATTTTTTCTTTTGGATGTACTTCCCTCTAGGAGCCAACTGCAATCACAGCCATGGAACTTTCTACTAAGCAGGTATAACTTTATTTAAATATCTGTCTTTTTCTCTCCTCAGCACAAACATCAGAGTTCACAGAACTATAGAAGAACACATTTTTGAGAAGAATGTATTGAATTGCGTGGATCTTTCCACAGTACTTTGTTATGAATGGCTACATACACAGTTTAGATATGGTGCTGAACTGCAGGACTGCAACGTTTTATGGGGAAGTGGTTTGTTGGTCTTATAAATTTAGTCTGACGAAGCTGTGTACTTATTATGTAAACAGCTAGAAACACAACCGAGTTTTGCATTTGCAATGGAAAGTCTGCTTTTGAAAGTTTAAAATTTAAAATGCATTGTGAGTTTAGTGAAGGAGAAGAACAAGCCGTGTGTGTCCTTGCCAATCCATCTGACTTGAGAAAAAGGATGTTCGGTTTATGCGGCAGGATGTCACAGGAATTTACACAACAAGCGATTATACGGTGTGGTAGAATTTTTGTTATATCCAAAGTTGCATGAAATCCCATGGAGTTTGAAAGCTTTGGCAACGGTGATGTGTCATCCAAAATGACTGTTAAAAACAATGGAATAAGTTTTTGTGTTCGCAGATGTGTACCACACCTTCTTAAAGCATAAGAGGAAAAATTTACATAGTTAAAAATAAGATTTAGGATTTGTTTCAATAAATATTAAATATTATGTGACATGAAAAATACAGTAAAGTTTAAAGTCTATACATAAACATGTATGTAGTTGTGTGTGTGTGTGTGTGTGTGTGTGTGTCCTTTGCAGATCATTCTCAACACTACTTCAGTAAGAGGTTTTGAGTACATGAGCGATGTGAAATATAATGAATTGTGTGTGTGTGTGTGTGTGTGTGTGTGTGTGTAAAATTGTAATGCTTTAAAACACTGCAGGACATTGAGGTTTCTTCTCAGAAGTGAAATAACCAAACAGAAATGCTTACCAGATTCTCCTTCATCGCTGCCAAGGCACTGATAGCAGTTTGAATCATGTAAAATTACTATTTAATTCACCTGTAAGTGCAGTGCTCAGCAAAATTGTTAATACACATGGGGGGGGGGGGGCTTTCCCAACAGCAACAGCTGTACGTGGGATCCTTCATTGGGGTTTCCCAGATGCCCCTGCACCGCTGCGAGGTCTACGGCAAAGCGTGCGCTGAATGCTGCCTGGCGCGGGACCCCTACTGCGCCTGGGACGGCGCCGAGTGTTCCCGCTACTTCCCCACCGCCAAGAGGTAACGGGCACTGCCCGAGGCGTCCGAACACCCCCCTCCCCTCCGAGGAGGCTGGGGCACGGTCATTCCCGAGTGCTCACTCTGACTGTCTCTCACTGGACATGGTGTGCAGACAGCAGGAATGTTCTGCAGGAAATCATGCTGAGAAGCTGAATGGGTCAGGAACGCAAAGCCACATCTACGGTCCCCGAATTGCCTATAAATTATTTATTTGCTGAGAGTTAATTATTGTTGTTATAGGGTCATTTTTCTATTCTTTTCATGTGCCACACAGCATTTCAAGACCATAAATGCAACCAGATTTTGATTTATACTTCAAATTAAATTTCATGTAAAAGATTTTTTTCCTGTTGGTTTGGTACTGCCTGAGTAATATAGTCATGGTGTTTAAACAGATTTAAAGTTTGAGACAAACTCGTTTCTCCCGAGGAAGTGTGTGTTGGTCTCTGAGCCGGCCTGCCAGGAAGTGTGTGTTGGTCTCTGAGCCGGCCTGCCAGGAAGTGTGTGTTGGTCTCTGAGCCGGCCTGCCATGTGTCCTGCTTTTAGTTATGCTGTGAAGTGGTTTTATTTACTGCACTTAAATCATTGCAAATAAATTTCAGACGGCTGAAAATATCTTCAAAGCAAACTACATGCATTAAAGAGAAAGTTTATAAGGTGTTGCAGTGTAATGGAGCTCAAGGTTTAACACCACGCAACATGGATTATGAAAACATCAAGCATGGGTTTTTGTCAAGAGGGATTATTCCAAAACCTTTAAAGTCCAACCTTTCATTTGGCTGAACCTGATCTTCAGGTGTGGAGTACCACCACTTCTTATTTTACTCGCTGTTTCAACAGCACCGACTGTAAGCCCTTATCATAATCCGAGCTAAGATGCGTTCCTTATCTTCTGTGTGCCGTATCTACTGCTTTCACTTTTTCTGCCTTTACTGGAGCCCTCCTGTGGTTTCCCAAACTCACACGGAGACAGAGAGGCAGTGTTTTGGCTGGCCATGGGTTTTCTGTGCTGTAGAGGACTTGATATCAGGCGGGCACGCGTGTGCGTGTGTTTTTTACATACGGTCTTGGCCTCGTTTTCTAAAGCGCTGAACAGATGAATAAAACAAGAGCACATCAGAGACAAAATAGCCTAAAGGGCGAGGAGGTAGAATTCCTCACCATAACAGTTAAATCTCAGCAGGTCATTCAGTTTTTCATTAGTATGGCTACTCATACCCCCTTTGGAAGTTTCACATCCTGGAGGGAGCAGAGGAAGGAATAAGAAATGGCCTTTTCCACACAGTGACCTCCTGCTAAGGACTGCTGAGTTGGAGTATTGATTTTAACTTCTGCATCCCTGTGGCACACCTCCTCCACCCAAAGCAGACCTCCATCTCACCAGAGAGCGCAGCTGCCATGTAAACAAAGCTAGCATCACAGGGGCCATCCATCGATTACAGCACACGGCCGCTGAGTGAGACAGAAAACCAGGGAAACCAAACGTGAGGTGGGTTTCAGCTCTAAGAAGAGGTCGGGGGACTGAACGTGAGGCAGGTTTCAGCTCTAAGAGGAGGTCAGGGGACTGAACATGAGGCCCAGATTGGATTTGATTGGTTTCTCCTTGCCTTTCAAACATAACTGCCTTTCAAACATAACTGCCTTTCAAACATAACTGCTTTATGTTTCTTCAATTGGAAAAGCAGAGGACAGAGAGGACAGCAGAGGAGAGCAGCACTTAATGGTCTTCTGGGTGCACGTTCTCACAGCATTGCCTCTGTGTGTCGTTGTTCTCAGTGACCAGGGTAACTAATCACCATAACAACACATTTTGTAAAATTATTTTGTAGGCGAACCAGGCGACAGGACATCAGAAATGGCGACCCTTTGACTCAGTGTTCAGATCTTCAACACCAAGGTAGGCCTCAGCATGTCACAACATGTATGTTTACATGGGCTGTGTTAATGTGTCGAAACCTTCAGTGCGTTTTCAACAAGCTCCGGCAGCATCCGAGATTGTCCTTTCATCCTACATGGTGATACATGTTCAGCAAATGTGATCGTTATTTAACAAAACAAAGTTATTAAAAAACAAAGGTATAATGGGCAATATAGTTATGTATTTTTGTAATGCTGATAAGACAATTTCAGAACATAAATGATTCTGAAGCGGTTAGTCTTTAAAGTCAACTCTCTGTGTGAGCAGGAGTGAGTGAATGTTCAGTATAGTCGGGATTATGGAAGACATCTCCTCGATAATTACACATAAGAAAACGTTTTTAGAAGTTTCTTAGTATAAGCCCTTGCCTTAGTGCTAAGTCTGTCATTCAGAGATGTTACAGGGCTGAGACATTTTAGCTACCTGAGAAAAGTAGCATGTGTGATCACCTGCGTTTAAAGTCTGAATAAGCCCAGGACCAGATCCTGGGTTAGAGGAGGAAAGAATTAAAAACCAGCACATGGTTCCACAATCCTCTACAGTGAGCAAGCAACAGAGAAGGTGGCAGGTGGACTGTAGCTCTTTGTGAGGAACGTGTCCTGGAAAAGCCAGCGATTCCATGAAGCACATCTGAGTTCTAAAGCTAACAATAAGAAAAGGTGGATGAATGTGACAGAATGATGCTGCGTTAAACCACACACATTCCAGGATGAGATCTTGTGTAGAACCTGAGGCACAAACAGAAAGCAATGGAGCGTGGCAAGTCATGCACGCAGCATTTCGGTCGTACACATGACGCATGTATGCATGACAAACGTGTGCTTTTGGCTGCCCTGTTGCAGATGACTTGAATGGCCAAGGCACCCTGGAGGACAAGGTGATCTACGGCGTGGAAAACAGCAGCACCTTCCTCGAGTGCAGCCCCAAGTCTCAGCGAGCTCTCGTCTATTGGCAGGTTCAGAAACTCAACGAGGAACAGAAACACGAGGTATGCTGCCTGCCTTTAGTGTACCTCCACAGCTGTTCAGTCAAGAATGTGACATGGCAAACGCGTGACAAATATAGGTAACATCCTGTGGTGCCCCCTGAATAAAATGGCCCACTTTCTGAAACAGCACAAGCAACACAGTAGTTTTGATATACTGTAAATGTAAATAGTCTTTCATTCGGGTCTTCATAGTGCTGTTATGTGGATTACAATATTTAATTTAAAATGCTGAAGTAACGTTTTCTCCTGTAATGGAGAATACTAATGATTTAGTGTATGAAAACAGCGTCCACACTAATATACACTTATGTTTGTAAATTAAACTTCAAATTATCAGAGATAAGAGCTTTCAGCAAATGGAGCTTTTTCTTTTTCTCCATCCGGTTTTATTATTTTTGTCTGTGCTGACATTCTTGACTTGTTAGAGAATGGCCTGGTCTTGTCTGGCTTTTAAAATGGGGCTTCTGATGATTTTGGCGCAAAATGGAGCATGGAAACATCACAGGTATGGGTCCATGGAAAGCCTGTTACGGTCCGCAACCGTCGTGCAACATTTGACCTTAGTGGTCCGAGACTGGCCGACCCTGTGTGATTTTGAACTTTCTGTGGAATCTGTTGGCACACGACTCTGTGCGCCTTACCTTTACCCTGTAGGAATGTGCTGAGGACCCATTTTATTTTCTTTAGCTTGTTATGGCATTGTTACATTTGGCTTTTAAAAATAACGCTTAGTATCATTGGCTTGGGGCATGGAGCCCTGAGTGCAACCTCTGGCCCAGCTGGACACACACGGAGCAGACCGTGTGTTCTGGACCATAACCTCCGTGTCTCTGGTTTCTAAGGTGGGTCATGAGGCCTCAGTGGAGGACGGGACCTGAAAAAACATTGTAGGTCAAACTGCCCGAGCGTGATCTATAAATTATGGCCAGTGATGACATTTGTCCTCGTTCAGCTGTAGTTGCAGCTCCTTTGGATCAGAGACATGTTGGCCATAATGTTATTTCTGCTCGTTTCAATTTCAGATCAAGTCAGAGGAGAGATTCGTAAGGACAGAGCAAGGCCTTCTCATCAGGAGCCTGCTGAAGGACGACTCGGGGGTGTACTACTGCCACACCGTGGAGCACGGGTTTATCCAGACGCTGCTGAGGGTCTCCCTGGAGGTCATCGACACAGAGCGTCTGGAGGAGCTGCTCCACAGAGAGGAGGAGGGCCCAGGCGAGAGCTCCAGGCCCAAAGAGGGGCCTGGAAATGGCGTCAACCAGAAGCTGTGGTACCGGGACTTCATGTCCCTCATCAACCACCCCAACCTGAACAGTGTGGAGGAGTTCTGTGAACAGGTGTGGCGCCGCGAGCGGAAGCAGAGACGACAGAAGGCACAGAGCAGCTCGACACATGGCGGGAAGTGGAAGCCACCACAGGAAAGCAAGAAGGGACGTAACCGCAGGACCCACGAGCTGGAGCGGGCGCCGCGCAGCGTGTGACAGGTGCTGTGTAGTGTGACAGGCACCACGCAGCGTGTGACAGACGCCGCGCCAGCCCTGCCACACAGACTGCCGGTGAGCAGACCTTCCACGAGAAAACGTAACTGGAAACACAATGCAAACACCCTCGAGGCGTCGCGGCATTGGTGGATATGTTTACAGAGACGGGGCGGAGATGACACAGCACCGTGATGTGTTTACCCTCGACCTTCTGACTGACCCCTACCAAATAACGATGGACGTTCTTACACTACGTGGACACAGGACTTCCTGTATATAGGCTGCTGGCCCATATGTGACACTCCTCCTGGGTTTTAGTTTTTATTCATATTTGTGAATATTTCTCTTGGTTTAGCTGATTATTTCTTAGGTAGTTATAAAATATTTTTTAAAAAAAGAAATGCAAGGAAAGAATGATGCTCTTTGTAATTGAAAATGCTCCACCTTTGCATAGGTGTTGTGCAGCACACAACTGAGTCCAGAAAAGGTGTAATTTCTTGTGCTGAGAGCAGGGTTATTATCATATACAAAAATAATAAGAAAAACAATAAGTGGATATAAAAAAAACTCTAACTCAAGCAAACAAAAATAAAAAAAACAGCTTGCAAATGTACTAAAAACAATGTATAACTTATAAAACAACCAATAGAAAAGAATTTCATAAAGGAGAAAACATTCTTTTGTTCCATCTTACTTAATAAAACTCGATATTTTTGGACCAGATATGTTCATTAGAGGGTGGCAGCATTTCACGGTTCTAACTTTCCAAAGTTCCCGCTCCTCAGTCCTCACTGGGGTGAAGCTGCTGGGTAGAAGACAGCAGGAAGACAGCATGAAATCACGTATTCCTGTGATTCACGCTCACTCCGTACTTTCGAATTTTATGATGGGAACTGGACTCTCCTACTGCAGTTACCTTCCCTGTTTTTGATGTTAATGTTAATTAATGTTAATTAAATCAGCGTTTTAATAAATTTCAGTGCTGGAAATCTGTAGTTTTTAAATGTCAGCCTCCTGTCATAACGGTAATCAAAAAACAAGATCTAAAACTTACATAAATGAAAACAAACCTAAATTATTTAAATACTCTTCTAAAAGTACTAAAACTTTACTTGATATCCGACAAGCTAAACTAAATAACTAATGTTAATTTCAGAACTATAATAACCCTGACTGAGAGACGTTATCGAAACGATGACAGAAACCAGTTTCCTTGATGGAATTGTTGTTGAAACATTTTGTATTCCATCAAAGTGTTCAACCATGCAATATTAAAGCTGCAAATGTAAAGCAGGAATGTTATTCTATTAAGTGACAAAGATGAACAAGCCCTGAAATATGACAGTTTTCAAACTGAGTAGGTAAACATTTTCACAGGTGGTTTAGCTGTAATGCCCTAAGTTCTGTTTATGATAATATGATGTTAATGATAAAATGTTACCATTTACACACGGACATCATTCCTTCCACAGTGCAACGTGACAACTAAGTGATATACATATATAAATATAAAATGTTAATAAACGAAATAAGCTCTTCCAGGTTATAGAACTGTGTAAACTTGTTCCAAAAGGAACATTTTATTTTTGCATCAGAGTTTTATCGTAAAATATCTCTATAATAGTTTAATTTGTATTTTATTGTGTTTTTTTTTTTTTTTTGCTTTTCATACAAACTACTGCGTCCCCGTGGGGTTAAACATTGTGTTTGCTTCATTTCTATCTTGTCAGTGTTTTCTAAATTATTTGGTTTATCAGTTGCATTGCGGATGAAAACCCCGATATCTTCATGAGTATCTTTGTGTTTTAGAAGCAAACCGTCGTGTATGTATATACATATCTTACCAAATACTATTCTGTAATTTATTCCTTAGATTTAGAACAGAGTATGTCACCTACAACATTAAAACATTAGTCTGTAAAACAAATTTTTCAGTGAGATGGACCAGCTGTTGATGACAGATATGAGGGGGAGTGTTTTCTGAAGAAAGAACCCTTTAGTGTTTGGCTGTATACATACATTAACACTGCCCATGGCTCGACTGATGCCCAGTCATTTAAAACTCGTACAAAGAAAGCACACAAATTCACACAAAAAAATAATAACCAAGATTTTATTCAATTACCAACAATTGTTAGTACTTCCTACAGGATTTTCTAAACAATTATAAATGCTTTTACAAACTTGGGAATGCACTGTTTTGACTTTCTATAACTATAAACTGTGGTTTGGATGTTTTAATGTGCCTCTTCCCACTTGGAGATGGACGAGCAGGGAAGCCATGAGCGGAAACAGGGACAGACTGCACAGAGTCACAGCACCTGGCTGGGACTGCACAGAGTCACAGCACCTGGCTGGGACTCTCACTTTGCCAAGCCATTTGTTCCTAAGTAGAACAAAAATGTTTGTCAATGCATGGCACATGGTAAAAACGGGAAAAAGTGAATGCAGAGAGAAATAACTATTTCAGTGTATAAAGAGAAAAAAACGTCATGTAATTGTGCACAACCTGAGTTTATTTTTTGACTGGTGTCACCGGTCTGCATCACCCGTTGCTTTTCCCTCTGTGCAAAAGTGCAAAAAAAAAAAAAAAAAAAAAAAAATTATTCCTAGACACATAATGCAAGTCTAGTCTTTGGAGTCACCTGTCTGATTTTATATTACAGATTACAACTCTAATACAGTATGGTGAACATTGCAAAAATTCCCTGAACTTGCTGTGAATTTTATGTAAAATAATAGTTATAATACAGAACATCATGTCATTGTCCAGAAAAACACTGTGTACAAACTGCATGTGAATGCAATTCTAGTGCATCTTTTTTATTCCTTTTTCCCCTCTATACCATTTAGTATCTGTTATTGTTGTGTGTGACCGACTGGCCCTTTAACCACTTCACGTTAACCCATTCTGACGTGTATATACATTTCTTTGGGTAAATAGAAAGTACAACGTACAATATTTACGTCTACAGGTACTCTGTTCCAGTGTGTGTCATTTTTTCCTCCGACAATATGCAACCAAGTTTCTCACAAATCAATTTAATGTGTAAATGCGACACAGCGTATCAATCAGAGTGGGTGTTTTACCTGTGGAGTGACGCGTTGTCACGGCTGGCCACGCCACGCATGAGAAGGGCTCTGCGTAACTGGATTTTAAAGGACGTGAAAAGGAAATGCTGCTGTAAGGTATTCGTTTCGGCATGTATTCAGTTGTTAAAATAAATGTTTCTTTAAAAACCTCATATTTGGGGTCTGCTTCATGAATTGTAATTTACTTACGTTTGCACACTGTTCTAACCATTGATATTTTATGCTTGTTGCATACAGTATATCTTTCGTGTATTACACAAACTCCCACAAAATGCTTCGGTTCCCTGTGCATAAAGAGGTAAAGCAGCAGTATTACCTTTTTGTGCGCCCACCATTGCACATCCTCTGTGCGTCTTGGCGCAATTAGGGCGCATACCTGCAAGCTGAACGCAATGCTTTCTGCAGGGCAAATGAACTGTTCAGTCGTGACATCAGGTAAATGGCCCATCACAGTGTTTTTTCTTTACCCTCTTTATAAATATGTGATGTGGCTAGTTTGGTATAATCCAAGAGTGGGAAAACGCAGCAGGAACCTATTGAGAAAACGGGAAACGCTCCAGTGCGCATTTCTCCGCACAAGTGGTGGCGTTTTATGCAGTTTAATTATGTGGATGCGGACTCAGCTTGGCGATGCGGTAAGTCTTTGGGTTGACGCCCAAATGAAAAGCTGCTTTCTTCGACATTACACAAAATGTCCAGACATGAACCCAAAAGCATGTAGTGGCTGGAGGACACTGGGTGACCCCAAATAACGCCGGTTCTGGACTTGTCCAGTGATGCACGGGGCTGTTCAGGAACAGGAGGGAGGCACACAAACGCTGCTTAGAGCTTACCTACACTTAACACTCCTGTCCACTGCACATTGCAGAATGTGGCTGTGCAAACTCAGCTGTGTGAAGAGTTTTCTCCTGGCGTGATTTCGGACTCTTTGACTCTTGTTGAAAGCAGAGTCCGGGTCAGGTTTAAACCCGTTTAATGGGGGCCTGTTATTCAGTAAATGCATTTATTAACTCAGAAAACGAAACTCCGAAACCTGTGTGCGTGGCCAGGGATGCGAGGAGGTTTGCCTTCTCTGCATTTCTGCATGTGTCATGAGATGATGATGATGATGATGATGATGATGATAGTGATTAATAATACTTTCAGAAATATTCTCTTAATACACCGGATTGTGTTTTTGTTATTCGCGCAGTCGAATTTGAACTCCAGACTTTGTAGGTTTTCAGTGTGATGTTTCTCCTGCTCCCCAGAATATTGTTTAACGCTGAGCTGCGTCTACAGGTTGGTTCGGACACACGGCGGCCAAAAGCACGCTGCATATTTGCATTTTCAGCGCTCAGTGTTTGTTTAATGAATTTTCCATCTACAGACATTAAAATTGGGATGCAGTTTTGAATGCCGTTTGGAGGGGACAGACATTTTGCAGACTTCATAGATCTTTTAGTAAATCACAGGAAAATTACACAAACAATTGGAACGGGCTTTATGGACAGATTGATTTAATATGGATTGTTGGGTTTTTGTTTTGTATCGGGGATTGGAATAATCAGTCTGCTGTACCTGGGATTTATGCGCACCGCATTTCTGTATTGCTTCACGCTAATTGATTAATTGACAGTGTACTGTTCTTCATTTGGCGCGTAAATGTAATTTCAGACTTCTGTGCCGACTAATTTGCCGCATGGTTACTTTTCCTTTGTATGTACATATTTAACAGTAATCGCCGCTTTAAAACTCGGTTTAATTCTGTGTGTAAAACTTTGTGAAATTATTTTGTTCACAGTGTGGCACAGCGATTTATCCGTGTGGTTGTAATGCTCTCAAAAATGGTAAAGTCGTTCTTTGTAAAAACAAACGGGGACCGCTGCAGCCTATATGTTTAAATAAAGTGAAGTACAGCCGTGCGTGATGGGTCGGGCTCCAATTCACTTTTTACCGTTTAAGTCTTCTGCTCAAATCGGTCCAAGAATGTAAAACGAATCTATGATCGGCTGCACTAAAAGGTTACGATTTTGATACTATGCGTTTATATATTCTTCTAGTTTAGTAAATAGGTAATCAGAAATGTTGGTTTATTAGTGAAGCTGTAAATGATATGATGCAAATAAAAAAACTGGTAATAACTTTAACATTGGTTTTAGAGAGAACTCGTTGTGGAGCACGCCTGCCATCTGGCGGTGAGTGTGCGGTATTACTCTCACCTGAGAGCGAAGTTACAGTTCAGTTATTTACAATATGTATTTAAAGCGTTTGTGATTTAGTCTTAAAACCCAATTTATTTTAAACAAGAAAAAACGTTTGAAGCAAATAAATTGCTTAGAGTGACACTTATAGGTTTGGCAAAACGCGTTACATCAACATTTTACGTTGAACATTGGCAAATTTACATTTATAGGGAGTAACTTATTTACTTAATTGTTTCGTCTGTAAATGCAAAGAAAACATAATTCCACTGGCGCTGGCATTGTTCTAGTTCACTATTCCGTCTGCAGACAGTTGTAAATCTTTCATGCGCTTCCCGGGGCTCTGTGTTTATTACGGTAGTAATTTCAATTAAAGTCCGACATGTCCCACGTTTGTATGTATTTGCCAGGCGGATTCCCGCTGCACGACCGTGTTTTCACAAGCAGCCCTCGGTGCGTTTCCACCCCAGGAAACAGCGCTGAACGGTGTGCCCTGTGGCGCTGGTGCTCGGGAGTTTAGCACTTTATTAAACTACCCTGTGCCTATTTCAGACTGTCTTCTCTGCCGGCCCTTGCAGCTGTTAAAAGCCCGTACGAGTAAGGAGCTCTGAATGCACTGCACGGTTTCTTGAATGCATAGACAGTTGCAATTTAAAACGATCTAGTTTTGATATAAGGTAAATTTCTAGGCGCACTGAATCAGGCGACACTGAGAAAAACTGATGGATTTGATTGCCCTTTTCACTGAGTTGCTCACGGGGATTCGTCACGGCCGGTTAGTGCGACCTTCTTTAAAACGGCCACCCTCCATTTCGCAGACCCTTTTCATTACGGTTCAAGGAAATGATCACAACCTTCTGGAAAAGACTTCATAATTCCCCAAACCCATAATCATGGTGGACTGGATTAAGTTCCACCCACCCCCACCACAAGCGAAGGGAGAAGACTGTATGCACACACAAATCAAAGTGTCACAAAGGACAGCGGCAACTTTGCATATGGTTGCTGGATTACATGAATGCACACGTGTACTGTATATTACAGACAAACACACCACGGTGTTTGTAAAGCGCGCAGTTCCCATTAACGATGCGCATATGTTCTGCACCTGAAGTAACAGAGAGTGTGTGGCGTGTCGCGCACAGTTCATCACACACTGATTTACGGTTTCGCTGTCTCATCTGATTTCACTTTGGACACCCCCCAATCCAAATACCTGAAGCCGACAGTTTCCGCAGCAGCCAGCGTTTGTGACAGTGACCTGTTAATCATGCATGCCGCCAGTAATCCGTTTCTTCTTTAAATTTTTTATTTTTATCGCCGATATTTATTGTAGTGTGTCTCAAACATGAAAGAGAAAATATTGAAATGATTATTTATGTGACTACTGACGTCTTTATATTGCTACTTAAATCATAGACGTCTATTATTTTAAATAATTGTCTATTTTAATAAAGAAACTTGGTCATTGTTTCAGTAGATCATAGATAAACACGGTTCTTTGTGCTATGGTGGAAGAGAAACACTTTGGAGGTTGATAAATGGTTTGGATTCCTGAAAGCTAATCATTTGTGTCCTTGTAAAAGCCAGAAACATGGCGAAGTGCTACCATGTTGTCCACCCTGTCGTTTCTGTGCACTGATGTGAGTGAGGTTTGTGCAGCCTTTGGATAATGCCTGTTTGTCACAGGAGTCGTGTTTTTGTGTGGTGCTCACACACACCTTTCTCTGCTTCATCCTACTGTGTTCGTTTAGTAGCCACTGTTACATCGGTGATGAATCAGATTTTATGGTCTTGTAGACTATACATTAGGTCTCTTCCTACTCAACAGACTGAATTATGTTGCCAAATGTTTTTCTAGAAAGTTGTTTTCACGAATAGCCGTTATTCCTTACAAACACCTTATTGTGTTGCAGTAAACCATGAACACTTGGATTTGTATATCATCTTAAACTCTGATGTAGAAGTTCTTTTAAAATGCCTTATCCTGTTTGGAGAATAGGGTGGTCTTCACTTAATTTGGCACCCTTGGCTGTTATAGCTGTAGAGTTGACCCTTCCCAAAGTGTCGTCTGAGCTCTGTGTGGTAGTAGACAGTTTTACAGCTTTACTGAGTATCATGTTTTAGAGAAACCCTGGAAGAGCAGCACATTCTGCAAGACTGTGTTTGTGTCATGAAATGATGCCCTCACAGTTGGGCACACTGCCAAAACTCTAACTGGATTATGCTGCCGTGCCTTAATAAGACATTTTAGGCAAATAAATTAATTTACTGTATTTCAGTATGACCGTGCATTATAGTTTTTCAGCTTGGGTTAAAACAAGAACTCAGTAAGTGTCCTCCGAGAATTTTCAAAGTTAGATGTTTTGTCTCTTCATTGAGGTGACCATCTTTGCATATCCTCCATCCCCAGATCACCAGCTCATACTATTGCTGTTCTGG
The DNA here is from genome assembly GCA_025773905.1 of Chitala chitala. Taxonomy (NCBI): domain Eukaryota; kingdom Metazoa; phylum Chordata; class Actinopteri; order Osteoglossiformes; family Notopteridae; genus Chitala; species Chitala chitala. The sequence continues at coordinate 27,286 of JABJVR010004977.1, read as the reverse complement.
TATTAATATTTAGTTTGCCTAGTTTTTGAGAGGTGTTTATGAATTAGATGATTAATGAGTACCAAATCACAGCCAGAAAATAACTGCAATGAAAGTTGACCCATCGCATTTGGTCACTTCTCACTTTGCATTACTGCAGCCAGCGCTTTGAATCACATTTGACAAACGGCTTTGCAATTCCAGAGTTGAGTTTTGGCAGCTAGCTGTTAGCGCTTTGGTGTTAGACATTGTAAAGACTTTGTTTGCACAGTGACTCATCGTGCTGACCTCTTAGGGTGCCCCACCCCACCCCCCACCACCATACCCTTGCGATGCCTGAAGCATCCACATATTTGGCCGGTGCTGAGTGACATTTACGTCCCGTGGCAGGTTTAGGCTCAGCGGCGGAAGCTCTGGTGCTTGGCAATGTCAAAGAGACTCTTAATCTCTTCCAGAGTCAAAGCTAAAGGCTGCGGCTAGCCCTCGCTCTCCTGGCTGAGCTCCAGCCAACTGAGGGGATGCTCAGAACGTAAGCTGGTTAGTGAGGGCTGATCTCAGACCAGTGTGAATAATAGCATTACGTTCTGCTTCAGTGTGGCTTCACACGTGTTGCCTTTGCCCTAAAGGCCTGACCCAGAGCAAATATTGATGATGGCATCTTCCACTACTGAAATGCAAACATTGTGCTAAGATTGTTTTGCTTAAACATGCTTTGATGGAAGTGGTAAAATCTACTTTCCTTCAAAATATCTGTGGGGAAAGTATGGTGGGATTTCATGACATTTTCACTCACGGTACATTTATCATGGTGAAGTTGGGTACTGTAGTCTTACATTTCAGCCTATAGCTCTTTCCCCTGGATGATTTAAAATGAAAGAAAATACCGTAAGTGGTGTAAAGGACAGCCCAAGATTCCTTTTTATTTTCTTCAGTTATTTTCTATTAAATCTTTTAAAGAGAATCATGCCTCACCACTTTGAACTACATATGCTTTATATGTTATTTTGACCTGTTTTTTCACTATCTTGTGTCGCTAACATAAGATATGTGATAGGAGAATGTATTAGTTTTAAAATAATATAACACATTTATTAAAACACATTTTTTGTACTTGTTAAAAGGCTGTGTCAGGATATTTAAGATGTTTTCTTTCCTCCAGCCCGTGCCGTGCGCTCTGTGTGTATCATGTTTTTATCTCGCCCTATAATGCATCTTTGTCACATTCTTGAGTCTCACGTGGGTTGCCGTGGTGATACCTGAGTTTATTTACAGCTTTGCTGATTAGTAACACAAGTCGGCGAGCCGGCACCTTGGGCTGCACTGTGCTGAGTCCTCTCGAGACAGACTAATTGAATTTTACACTGCATCAGGTGCACTTGGTCTGTAGAAATGGGTGATTAAACAAAGACGCGCTGATACAAATCGCTTCTTTTCCTCGTTCATTCCTGCATGAATAGTGTTCTTTGTCTCTGTCTGCCGAGCATTTCAGGGCAGAATGACCAGCTGACGCCACAGGTCTATGGGTGCCCTTATCATGTTCGGTCCCATCTGAAATTGAGCAGATACATACAGATGCTCACAGGCATTTATCTGGGTGATGTTTTGCAGACCGTAGGTGGGGTTCTGTTTCGGAAACTATCAGTGTATCCCGATTCTGTGATTTTTGCATTTCGTGTCTGCATTTCATTTCTGAGCAGTTTCGAAGATGTTGAGGCGTGATTCTAATTACTCTTTGTGTTGAGGTTGTTAGTGTTCAGAAACATTTATGGCTTTCTGTGGGCTTTGGCTTTACACTTGGCATTTATTTCTAAGTATTAGTAACCCCAAAAGTCCATTCAGAGCGTAATTGAATAACACAGCTAGTTTAAAGAGTTTGGTTTGAATGTGGAAATGTTTTTCTGTGCAAAGCTGGGGGGGTCCCGGAGGGAAAATGAGAGGATCTGGGGAATTGAGATAATGTTGTGGAATAAAAACAAGGGAAAGTCAAGTCTGGCTTCACTGTCAAGGCAATGTGACCACAGCACCAAGTACCACGGAGCTGACCTGCTTTGCAGCTGGAGATGTGTGCTGGGGGATGGGGTTCACTATTCACCCCTCCTGGCTCAGCTTGGAAAGGTTAGGCCTAGGGTGCTTCAGAAGCTTCTGGGGTCACAAGCAGCCCAAACCCACCAGATGCCCTGTACAAAATGTGTTAGTAATACACCTTGTGTATTGCCATGGTCACAGACTGCCTGAATAACATGCCGGGTGTGTTGCTGTTGTTACATGTCGCCATAGTAACAGACATGGCGTACCACCACAGTGACAAGCTGCCATAGTAACATGTCAGCAGCATCAGTATGGCAGCGATTTCCATGGAAACAGCGTCACTGTTTGCCACATAGCTTCCCTGTGTGTGTTTATGGAGGATTTCTGGTGCTGTTTATCTTGGAAAATGGGGTCACCCACCTGCAAGGTAGGCCGACTCCTTACCACACGTGTTCTGCAAATTTTCTTAAACAAAATTTATTTTTTTTTTAACTTTAATTCATTGTGCTGTTGTCTTTAGTTGGTGACTCATTGAAATCAGCCCTTGCTGCTGCCTTGTTAAAATCCAGTGAAATGCAGTAGTGAGCAGTGCTTGCATGGGCTTGAAATATGAATGCAAAACGCGCATTTCTGTGGTCTCCAGTTGCTTCGGCTTTCAGACGGGTTGACGTAACCATGGCTACATGTTTCATAAAAGCAAACTCATGCAAACCACAAATACACTTTCCCAGAGCCAAAATTAATTTCATCTGCATGGATAAGTAGTTCGAACAAAGATGAAATTCAGAAAATTCTTTTCTCTGAACTTTTCAGTTAGTTGGAGGTCAGACGGTGACCTTTGACCTCACCCTTGAACGTGTTTGTAGAGACGTCGTTTGTTTAACACCTTATAAAAGCTACACGGAAAAGATGATATAGCCACTGGCATTTACAGTCCATCAAAGTCCATGAGACTTAAATGAAATGGGTCAAAGGTTATCAGTGAAGGTCATCGAGGGTGAACACATCAGCTGAGCAGGTAACTCTTCAACAAGTGTCAACAATAACCTGATTAACAGACACCTTTGAAGTCCTTAATCCCTTTATCTTTTTGTATATTGAAATGGCCGTGGACCAGCGTCCAGTGAGTGGATGGATTTTATCCTTGTCTTGATGCATTAGAGCTTAGAAAGATCTTTGTTTAGAAGTCTCCTTGATGGAAGACACTGAGACACAGGGTTTATAGAAGGTCGATTGAGAGTACACCCCCCCCCCCCAGGTGCTCTGCAGCTGCATGTTTTCACCTGCTCTGACAGCAGCGCAGACAAGCCCAGAGCACCGCAGGCCAATGAGGGACGAGCGTGGCGTCTGGCGCGCATGCCGGAGACCAGCAAGCCCTGGGGCAAACACCTTGCACGCACCCGACACGTAACCGGTAATAACTCTTAAAGCGAGACGCGGGGCAGGTGAAGGCAGCCTCACCGCAGGTGAGCGGGCCGTGTGCCGGCACTGGCGCATGCTGCCGGGTTCCCTTCATCCGCAGCCAAGCCTGCACACACATTCCGAGGCGCTGCCAAGGCAAGGCGAGTTAACAGAGCTACAAAGGAGCGGTGCGCCCGGACAGAGAGTCGACGTCCTGGACTAAAACTAACGGCAGGGATTCAGCATCCCATAAACCAAGCCCTGTGTGGACTTTATGGACGACATTTCTTTTAATACACACAGCATGTCATAAACAAGCATTTGGAAAACCTACATTAACTAGGACGGCCGTTGCTTAACAAGCATTTGGGCAGCAAGCTAAGTCTGCATTTAAATAAATACAAGGTGTGTTAGGGCCAACACACTATAAAAAGTTTAAAAACTATGGCAATTTGTTGCCTCTTTTTATGATGTTTAAAATAAACCATCACACTCTTTCGTAAACTTTTAGATTTCACAAGATTCAATTACGCGTCACTTTTTTGGTTAAATCTGCTGCCATATTTAACTGGACACTAATGTTGTGTCTTCATTTCTACCTTTTTTTTCAGAAATACATTTCCAGGCAGATCTCAGTAAAGAAAAAAAGGGTTGTAATTTGACATTGTGGTTCATAAATCAGCTTATGTGCTTATTTTGTCTTTGTTCATGTTGCACCATAAATATAATAATATGAAAATGCAATTTAACTTTGAGGATCAGCCTGGCATTGTGTTTTAATTCAGCTTTTCAGTACACTGTCAAAAGAGAAAAGAAGTATTTATGATGATGTTTTGGCTTGTCCGAAGGAAATTGTTTTCCATGTGCTGTGAGTGTAGATCTTCGTGTGTAAACAGATGGGATGTTTCTGTGTCGTGAAATTTGAGGATGAAAATGCACACTGGAGGTTTAGTCGCATTCAACGTTTCACCAAAGTAAATGAACAGCGACCACGATTACTGAAAAGAAATTTTTCCCTACAGACTCTCATAACAGTTGAGCTAAATGTCCATAGAAAATTATCCAGGATCAATTTGAAAAATTTGCTTTGAAAATTAGATTTCCTTGTCAGTTCGGGTTCAAAAGCAGGGCTGTTAGAGCAGGGCGGTTCTGGTCCAAGGGCAGCACTGTGAAATGCACTGGTAGTGTTGAAGATGAAGGCCCAGTTCCGGAACAGCGGGGATGTTTAAAACGATGTGTTTGCACGCTTGGACACGTGTGTGTGTGTGTGTCAGTCAGCCCCGGCTTAATGAGAGAGTCCTCACGGCAAGGCAGGTGAAGTGGTGTGGTGACCCCATGTGACACCCCCTTTTTAAATGTTATCAATAGTAGGAGCCCCCTGGTCTGAAGGTCTCTCAGGCCCTAGGTTTCTGTAGGAGAGGGGGGGGGGGGTCTGCCAGGTGGACGCTTGTCACGTCGTTCTCGCGAGGTTTGCTCACGTCGTTCTCGCGAGATTTGCACTAATTCGGTCTTATCACTCCAGTCAGAGTGTAATACATGGTAATGTTAACTTCTTCAGATTAAGGCGTGATTAGTACGGTTATAAAAAAAAAAAAACTGTAAAAAATTTGAAGTGTATGTTGTATTATGGGAATTTGAGGAGCCGTTGATCAGGTTGAGTCAGATGGAGATGCCAGTCCTTCTCTGGACTATCTGGTGTTTTTCGATGAGCTGTCCTGGGGAACAGGCTTGTTGTGTGTCATCTTCTCCGCTCCCACTGGAAGAACTGAGGGCCTGGGCGGTAACTGCTGTTTGTCTTCAACGCCCGCCCAGCCCAATGGCAGCAGTGTTCCCTGGCCGGAGCTGCCTAATAGCACAAGCCAGTCCTCATCTCCGGTGATCCACTTCCTGACTCATAGCCATTTATTAGCCATCACTGGACTGTGTGCAGCTGCCGTTCCTAACGAGGAGGGGAAGTCTGCAAATGACTGCTAACAGCCTCATGTGCACGAACTGTTAAGTAATCTTGCAGCTGAGGCACTGGAAGCAAACTACACACAGACAGCTCGGTGTGACTGTTGAAAGTTTGATTTACAGGTTTAAATTATGCACATTTTCTGAGATTAATATGTAGGACGTCTTCTCAGAAGCTGCAGCACTTACTTCCACCCCAGGTAGCCATAGCTGTTCAGTTCTCCAGTGTGTGTGTCTGTGTCTGTCTGTGTGTGTGTGTGTGTGTGTGTGTGTGTGCGCCTGTGCGTGCATGAGCGTACTGTGATGAGCATGTTTATGCACGTGTGTGTGTGTGTCTGTGTGTGTGTGTGTGTGTGTGTGTGTGTGTGTGTGTGTGTTTCAGTATCTCAGCCATTGCTCTCAGTCCCACCCCATTTCCCAGGAGGTCTCCATGCTGGATGCCTCCTCCACACCCTGTGCATTCTGTCTGTTAAATCAGAGGCGGACAGCGAGGTCTGCAGTGCCAATCCCAGGTACCCGTTACATTTTTGAGGCCTGTCCTCTCGTGATTTCGAGCACAGTTAGATAATGCTCTGTCTGCACCCAGCAGCTGTGTGTGTTCATGGCGGAAATGATCCTGGGCCAACATCATTCTTCTGTGTCAGATGTGGCTCTCAGATCGGTCCTTATTCCTGTTATTAATACTGACAGAGCAAATTGACTTTGGCTGTAGAAACTTTTGCTTCTTGAAATTGCATCCTGACTTGAGTGTGGCCTGGCAGACACTGCAGAGCTTAGGAGCTGATGTTAGCTTCCCTAAATCCTCAGACTGCTGCACTGGTGTCCAGCCCCCAAACAGCTGCTGTCCATGTACCTGAGCGACACCCTCTTCTGTACAGCAGTAGACATCCCCTCTTTGTGTGTGGTGCCTTTTTGACAAAACAGCACCTCTCTGGTTATTTTAAAGTGTGACACACTATGATAGATTTAGTTCTTGCACAGATTTTCAGTTTCAAGTTATTTAAATGGCAGTAGTAGCTACAATGTGTAATTATTAATGGAGCAAAAGTGTGAGTGCATGCGTGTGCGCGCGTCCATACATACAGTTAAGGATGCATTACTTCAGTCCCAAGCAGCATGTTTTAGTCCATTTCCCCTGTCTTCTCCTCAGTGTTCTCCAGCTCCCAAACTGTGCCCGTCAGACTTTGTAAGTGGAGGGCATTGATATTTACACATTTAACCACACAAGTGTGTTGAAGCACATGCATGTGAATAGCTTGTAAATAGTCCAGGTGAGGGCCTGTCTATACACTGCTCTGTGTACCGATGGTTCCCGTCAGGCTGTGGGCTGGCATTGTGAGGCCTGCAGTCTCCAACGTAAAGTCAGTATGTTTTCATCAGTGTTGAAGTGTGATGTCAAATAAAATTAGTCTTTACAGTTTGATGTTTGTATGTTACTTCATCCAAGAGTTCCTTTCCCACTTTTACGACTTAACGCTTCACAACACTGATGTATAGATTCATACTGTTGTGTTTTCCTTCTCTTTAATCAGCTTTATAACCATTAGATGTACAGATCCAGATGGATACGAATTTCATCCATTGCATTCCCCCCTCTGTCTTGTCACATGAATATGATTTCTACTACAGCAGAAGCGTGTATGATGTAGAGTTTGTGTAGTACTCCCGTGACAATGTCCATGTTTTTAGAATGTCCATGTCTTCACAGTGTCCAAACTCAGTGCATATAGAGAGTAAAACTGAGAATCACTACACACACTGACGATAAATGTTACGACCTGCACAGCCTAATCCCATAAATTCCTGCTGAGCAGCTGTCAAAATGAGGAAACATCTTGTCAGAACAGCTCCCGTCTGGTTTGCACATTTTCTCGTTTTGCATAATATTAAGACAATCGGCAATGTTTAAAAACCGATAAGTGAACTGCATCGAGCATCCGGTTATCTTTCACGGAGGTTTCCGGCCGCGGTGCTGCAGCATCTTCACATCACCAACATGATTACAGGCACGGCGGCTTTCTGCACGGAAAACGGGAAACGCGCAGGACCGAGCAAACGGTGTTCAGTTTACTCTGAAGATCATGGTGTGTTCTGGATGTGCGTAGCTGACAATACACCTGAGAAGCACGTGTGTAAAGTGTGTGTAAACTGCACGTGTGCCTTGCGCAGGCTCGGAGAATCGAAAGCGCAGCATCCACCGGCACTTTGAACGGCGCTTTTGTTGTGTATGTAAGGCTGTGCACATCGTGGACCGACCCCCAACCTGATGGAGGTGACCCCAATTCAAAAAAAAAAAAAGAAAAACCCAAAGTGGGTTCAGGTTGGGCACCGGCAGCCAGAGCGCGTTTTCACTGACGGATGTTTTCTTTGAATTAGTGTGAGTGAAAATATTTTCAGATGATGAAAAGGGCTTAAGTAAAATACTGCCAGCATTGCAGGCCAGTGACTGAATAGACACTGTTTTGTTGGTTGAATGTGTACCATTCCAGGCCAGGGGCTGCAGGCTGTTTCACATTTAGTGGGCTCTGCTCTGATTGACGCCTAAAGGCATACCGGTCCTCACATGTTCTGCCTCAGCGTTCAGCTACCCATTTGATGGGTCTCTGTTCATTCTGTTTCTCTTGTTTTTTTTTTCCCCTTCAGGTTCGCTTCGTTGTTTAAAATATGACCCACCGAACGCATTCGCTTGGTCCCCCTTCCACCATCAACCGGGGGTCCGTCTACACACATTCTTGGAGGAGTCCGTATTACTTGGCATCGGTTCTTTTTTCACACAGCCTTAACAAAACAGCCCCTTTAAATAACCGTGACATTTATGTTGATTTTCTGGGTTTTTAATTTCTGTCGATCTTTTAAAAATACAGAAAGATGCAAAGTAGGTCTGTCGCAGACGTGCAAATGCACAGAAACGTCAGTTAGAGAACACGCTATTTCACGAGAAGCCTACGTGTTGGATGTAGCCTTTCACAATAGTCTGTGCATATAACGTTTAAAGCCCCTTCGGTTTTGACGGATCGTGATCTATTTGGAACATGCAGCCAGATGCCCTTTTTATTCCAGAAGGAGAAGTAGCCTATAATGAAGAAAAGTCTTTAACCACAACAAGATGGGAGCACTTTCACCGAATCTGAGCGTAAGCGTTGTGTTTAAGTAGCCAATCCATCCAAATGCGGGTTGAGGTTGGCGGTACAGAGGAAGGCAAGATAAAACGCCTGGGTTTGGCCTGGTTTTGAAAAGACCCTGGCAGGGAAGAGCACATGTTTTACAGGCAGCCACATGAGTTTACCCTGTCACTCAACAGAGACCTGAGGTTTTGAGACATGCAGACATCCACAGGCTGGCCAGGTGGACACGACTGAGATCCATTCATGGCGCCATTGTGTGGTTTAGCATCGTTATTACAGCTTGAAATTGAATGGCAGGTTTGCTGACAGAGCTGTTCATGTCCTCCTGAGGTGACAAAGCAGAAACGCTTCTTTCACACTGAGGTTCTCCCACGGCTTTGTAGCAGTTTAATTCTGGCCTCGGTGCATCAGGTCGCTTTGTTTGAAAGCAAATATGAGCATTTTTAAATGGTTTCTGTACTATAAACCAAACCAAAAGGTATCTTCAATAAAGTGTGCTGTGGTCTTCAGCCCTGCTGAGCTAAGGTCGTAATGTTTAAGACTGTGGTGCTGATCTGCACAGTTTAGCGTCGGTCCTAGAGTGTACTCGTGGGTGCGTCCTCTTAGCACATTAACGACAGAAAACTGTAACTTCAGCATTAAAGTCCTAGTGGTGGTAAATTCACCTAGACTATGTGCAAAACAGAGAGAGCGTCTCTGCTTTAATGCATATGCAGGCCCTGGTCTTAAGTGATGACCTAGCTTAACTCATTTGTTTCTAGGCCACAGTGTGATGTGCATGCATTGCTGCCTAATGGAGTTTATCGATTGCTTCTCTCCAGTCGGGGTCATGCTCAGATCCTTACCTTCACGGCTCATATGTGCAATGATAACGATTGGCGTGCTGCAGCCCAATGAAAATGCAGTGTGAAAGGTGCTGACAGCGTCCATTATGGCTCTGGATGTCAGAGCAAGCATAAAAGCACACTGTGTCAGACAGACCTTAATGAGGGTGATTGCTTCTGACAGCTGGGATTTTGGGATGTAGCTGCCTTGGAAACGCTGACACAAAGGCCTTTGCACTGGACCTTGTTTACATGGGCCTGGCTCTGGAGCTTCAGGTTTGACCTGAACTTCAAAGGAAGAAATGTGTTGTGTTCTTTGAACTTTCACTTCTGTCAACATTTTTAACACTGTGTGATTAACTTGTGATGATGGGGAAATAAGAAAAGTAAAGTTTAATCTCTTACTGACACTTGGGACCTGTTGCCCAAATGTGTTTTCATGAAATGGTTGACTGAAGTCTGGAAAGTACACGATCAAGCTAAAACTCTAATTAATTGGTCAAATATTTTCTGGCACTTTTAGGTATTAACATCACTTTAGCTTTTTTTGTTTTTGCATTTATTTTTGTTTGTGTATTTGTTTTTATAATTATTAAGAAAACCGCTGTTCTCTGGAGGTCTGAGGTTAGCCTACATGCTTTAGGTCAGAAGAATTATTATGGAACTCATTAACTGTATTCTGTTAGATCTGTATTATGTCTGTGTTGGGGTGGCAAAAAGGGTGGCATATCACTTTGGGTGGCAAATACCCGTAGGCAGAAATCCCCCCAGGGGGACATGTCCCCTCCCTGTAAGGTTGGTTTATAGTACCAATGTCATTTATGTCATTTGTGTCCCCCTTAGGAATTGCTCTTGTGAACTATTAGCTGAAACAAAAACTCACCAAACCCACTTACAAATGCCAAAGGAAAATGAAGATACACTTCGCATAAAGTCTTGCATTCTTAAGTATAGATGTGTGCTGTTCATCCATTGCACATGTGCATGTCTGAAAATTCTTACTTTCTACTAGGATCCAGGGTATTGTTGCCATGGTGAGGCATCAAATGCATCACGAGAAAGACATTTTCCAAAATAGAGTATAACATCTCCTGCCCTGGTAGAGTTGAAGATCAAGTTGGGAACAGAGAAGCTGGTATGATGAAGGCAGAAAGTACCTCTTTAATCACAGACGCACTAAGGAAAAACGCTAAACCAACACAGCATTCACAAAGCAGCAGTTCTGCTCCCATCGACGGCCGTGCCAAGGGCGGGTCACATGTGCTTTCCCCGGATACTTTAGCACTGCATGTTTAAAAATAAAGCGAAGCAGCCAAAGGTTTCTGGTGCAGCGCTTTTTAAGAGGCACACATTTGAACATTTAACACAGGAGCCCGGACCTCTTTTGGAAAATGCTGGTTATCGTGCAGAAGCTGTCCTCAGACTGAAAAAATTTCTTTGCTTTGTACATTTTTAAAATTGATATTCCAAATAAAATCACGAGTTTAAACTAAGATGTTATATTGCTCAAAGGTTTATAATGGGATAGTGACTGTGTCGAATAGAATGCGATGTACTAAATAACCGCTGCATTAAGAGAGGAAGGACTCCTGAAGGAATCCAAATGCGGACTTGAAAGGAGTCTGTCTGAGATGTGGAAATCCCTTAATGATCCCAACGTTAGCCTGGGAAACCACAGTTCTCTAAACATCGCTTGGAGCTACATCCATATGTGGACAACTCTACGCTACCCTGTCAACTGTCGTTTGCCAGTGATGTAAGGCTGAAAGCTGTGCTTTGATATGGAAGTGTGTGTGTGTGTGTGTGTGTGTGTGTGTGTGTGTGAGAGAGTTGTGGTTAAAAGCATGTGTGCATGTGTTAATGGTTTAATTCATAAAATAATTTTGAAAATAATTTTCTGTCTGATAGCCAAGAATATGTATGTAGAGTTACTCCAGTATAAAGCTGTGGTGAGTTTATAACGGGGATGGATACATACATTCCTTTAAGGCAGCGTCCGTTGTGGTGGTGGTGGTGGTGGGGGGGGGTGTATACACAAGACGATTGCTTTTGACAGAAGCGTGCAGCACTTTTCCGTGCTAAGGGTGTACAAATTTTCGCAAGTTCCTGCTACACCTCACAACGTCGGGGGATCAACGTGTAAATGTACTCACAGAGAAGGGGGTGGGGGGTTGCCTTGGCTTGGATCGGTGTTCAGTGCAGGAGAATTAGAGAAAGACGGGGGTGGGGGGAGTTTTCCTGAGCTTGGATCAGTGTTCAGCGCGTGGCAGATTGCAAGCCAACACAGGGATTCCTCTGCGCTGCTCTGAGCCTCTCTGACGGCAGCTGGTGAGCAGGCTGCAGATGCTGCAGGTCAGCCTGCTGGAGCAGAGGTGGTCTTGTTAGACACACCCCCCACCCGCTCCATCTCAGGGGTCAGAGGTTGAGCCATGAGTTGCCCTCACCGCTCCTGGGTTGAAGGTGTTTCGTGCGGTGGGGGCGGACCCCCGGCCGACACACAGAGGGGCAGGAGTGAAGCAGGGAGGAGCTCTGGAATGCCCCCCCCCTCCTGGCTGCCCTGTGGAGATGCAAGCAGCTCTGATTCGCACTGTTTGGAGAGACACATGCTGACAGTTAGTGCAAACAGAACCACTGGGCTGCTGTTCTGCACACAGCGTGTCTGGCACCAGAGCAGACCGGACCCTTCGCTCTCCCCATCCTCCACAGTTGCAGGAAGGAGCCCTGTTTGGGAGTACTGTGATCACTTCTGCGCAGGCTGCATGGAGCGGGGTCGTCCCCGTCCCAGGTACCTGCATTGAGAAGATCGCCTAGGACTCGTAAGGACAGCCTGAGTACGATGGCACCGCTGAAGGGTTGCCTGGCTCTGAGTCTCCTGCTTGCTGGGCTGGTTCTCAGGAGCCTGGCCGAGAGGGGAAGCCACCCCAGACTGAGGCTATCTCACAAAGGTGGGTGAAAAGGGCAGGGGGTGGGAGGCACGCTCTCCTTACCTGGTGAGGGGCGTCAGTCCCAGTGTCGCACGCGTTCATACAGCTAAGTAAGGAAAGCCGCAGTGCTTTGGAAAGGGCTGAGCACACAGCTGGTTTGAGTGCAAGCGCCACTTTTAAGATTTTCGATATTGCAACGCTTCTGCGGACTCAAACACAAGTGAGAACACGCGTTTGAGAGCGAGGGCATCCATGTCTTCTGGTGTCTCTCACGGCGGACTGAGCGTCAAACAGGTGTACCTGCCATAACACCGTGCTCAAAACCCTTTCGGCGGAGCCCCCTGCGGCTGCAGCTCTTCACTGGTTCCTCTGTATTGGGGAGCATAACGATGCTCATTTAAATTTTTTCAAGTTTCTCTGTGGCAGGCGAGGTTGAACTCGGGCACCGACACCATCACTGTGTATCACATCAAGGGCTCACCGAGCCACCCCAGGTGTTGGCATAGCAATGGGACCAGAACTTTCCATGACTGGCCGCGCTGGTACCACACAGCTACTGTGGACCAGAAAGCCCAAATGCAGTGAGGCTGCAGTGTGTGTGTGCAGGTAGATGGGATTGTCACACAGCTGTGGTTGAAAATAATGGTTAAATGTAAAGGACACAAGAACTTGCTGCTGTTAGTGAAAACTTGAAAAGCCCAGAGGAATAGCAGGGTAGTATCTGCAGTCAGTCCAGCATAAGATAACTATTGATTGGTTCAGTGTAACAATATTCATCATAAAGCACAATTAATTAAAACTTTACCTTCATAAGTGTAGCAAAAAAAAAAAAGAGCACCGATTCACTGTTTACCATGTAAACTGAGCGTGTGCATCGCTTCTCGAGGGGTTAATTCTTCTGCTCCAGAGGGTCTTTGACAGTAAAACATACAGTTTCACTGACCACAGCACAGTCTGAGAGTATCAGGACTCTCCTATGAGTGCGTGATCAGACGATGTTAAGCTGCTTCTGTTAATGCCTTCTTGAAATCGGCACTGAGACTGAAGCACATTTCTGTAAGGAACATGTCGAGGAACGGTCGGGGTTTATATAAATCTGGAATGTTCTCTGTCACTGGTTTTTACGGGCCTGATAAAACTTATGTACAGTGGTTCAGGATCTTTATGCTTTTTTAAATGGTTCTTGTTTTTTGTGTAGATTATAAAACTAAGTTTTCCAGGTGTACGTACCTGCGCTAGTGTTCCAGGTGTACGTACCTGCGCTAGAGTACGGACCTGCGCTAGTGTTCCAGGTGTACGGACCTGCGCTAGTGTTCCAGGTGTACGGACCTGCGCTAGTGTTCCAGGTGTACGGACCTGCGCTAGAGTACGGACCTGCGCTAGTTACCCTCTTTTGGCTGTCAGACAGCTCAGAATGGTTCCACCTTCAAACCATGTCTCGTGGACTACCCAAGTAAAACCGATGTCCACATACTGTAAGAGTGTAGCAGATTTTTAGTAAACCTGGTCTGGAAATGATCGTGCGTCAGTCTTGCTGCAGACGTGCACTCAAAATGATCTAACTTCAATACTTTGCTTTGGTTTTTATTGTAATGTAGCTCTAAGCACTAATTTGTAATTATGTAATAATTCTGATAAATGCCTTCATTTGGAAATGAAGTTGATAAAGGCTTTTGTTTTGTACCTCATAGCTAAAACTGTGGCAGGTTATAAAAACAAGTATGTAATTAGCCTCTTATTTAAATGAAATAACCGGAGGGCTCTGTATTCTTACAGATCTTGTCATGCAATCTCAGGCTTTCTAAACGCCTTGTTTACATGCTAACGTGATCACTCTCAATAACAGCATTCCCAGCATTCTCTGCAAATGCTGCATTAGGGTGTGGGCGCCTGTCATGCCATAATGACAGGATCCAACCCAAATGCCAAGCTCCTTCCTGCCTGGCGCGGCGGGGTTTTATCAGTCTAGACAGGTAAATCTACACATTACGGTGAACAGCGTCAGTCAGAGATGAGCTTCACCATCCTAGAGTGAATTTAGATCTTATATTTCCTTGTGGGGGGGTGCGATAGTTCTGACAGAAACTATTTAAGAAAATTTGGTCTTTTGTGGTTTTTGGTATTTATTCAGATGAAATAATGAGGTACTGCGGCAGTCGCTAATGAGGATTTGATGTTGGTCAACAGGCAGAGCGTTTCCTAACATGCGTCACCTGCTGAACTTCACAGATACCTACGTAGCTCACACTCCTGAACCGAGGTGTATTCCATCCCCAGGAGGTGATTAATTCCAAATACATCTTGCACAAAATTTACATACTTCTGTGGACTTGGTTATGAAAGTCTGTTGGTGTTAAAACTATCTGCAAACAGGGGAGTGTTTGAAAACATATAATACTGAGGTACAACTTACTGAACTATGAACTGCCCTGGTGACCCTTTTGGTAGAATACAGGAATATAATGTAATCCACTGCTGGGTTTCATAAAGTCATTGTCTTATGAGGACACATTTGTATGGTCATTGTTTTTCCATAGAGTGTTGAGGTATTGTGGGCCTACTAAATGAAAAATATGAATAGCATTGCTTGTGATCAGATGTTTAACGTCATCGTTAGGGTTTCTGGGGGACAGCTGTCAGACTGAGTCACTGAGATTCTGCCTCAGTCCTCCCTGTCACGGCTTTGGAAAACGTCTCCGTTGTCCAGATTAAATGGCCTGGTCTGCCGGGCTGTGGCTGCTTTAGCCTCAAGCATGTTTCTTGTTGGCTCACAATAATCCAAGGACAGCCACGCATTGGCCAATAAAAGGAAAGGGCTTCCAGCACTCACGACGCAGTAAATGCATTGCTGATTAAATTAAGAATGCTGCAGTGGCCGTTCAGATGTTTGCGGTTTTGTTTTGTAGCACTCTGCCCCCCCACCCCAACAAACACTGTGTTCTCTACTTGTGCATTAGCCAGTTCATCTTTTCAAAGATTGATGATTTATTGAGTCAAAGCAGACGTGTACGGGATTAAAATAGTTTGATGGCAATTCAAGACATTCTGCTTGCAGACTTGATCCGTATCTTGTTCTGTTTTTTATTCCAGAGAGGAACTTGTATGCTGATTTACTCTAGTATCTTTGATTTATGGGTTAATTCTGTGTTGTGGTTAATGTCACAGGCCCTGCAATATGGTTTTAAAAATAATTTCCAGACAGGCTTTTGTAATATGTTCCAATAGGGCCGGGTCACACCCATATAATTCACAGCCTGAAGAACAGAATCTGCAGTGAACAAAAACCAAGCTAGGAGCTCGATTCTTTTTTTCTGCAGAATTTTATGACTCTTGAACAAAAAGTCTTAAAAATAACATTCTTAACATTAATTAACAATAACATTTAACAATAACATTAACTACAAATATTAATCTTAATTGAAACTGTTTCCAATACAGGGTACCCTGATTCCACAGAAACGCTAAATTCTGCAGATATAATTGTGTGATTCTTGTAACCTGGTGATCTTGCATGTGCACCTAGAAGATGTTTTTCACCTCTGTCAAGGTGTGGAGAATGAAGCAATGTGAAAGCGCATGTCATTAATGTTATAGGCGCTGCACTGTCAAAGATCGCACTCTGGTAGCTGACCTTTTCATACCTTTCTGTGGAGGTAACGCTGTTCAATAACATCTCATTAACTGAGGACACTTGAGTCACTCATCTCACAAAGTCAACAGGTTGTCGATGTTTTACTGCTGTTCGTCACGTTATGATAATACTGTCGTTAAGGTGATGACAATTTTAAAAACATGAACCCACACATCGTAACACGCCGTCACTTAGAGAGGTTTTGCCATGACATCACAGTGTTTTTATAAAAGGATTCCTGTCAGCTTTAACTTACGAAAACAAACCGTCGTTACATTGTGTATTTTTACTGAAAGTTTTACCTCTCACAGCGTCAGAAACGAGTTGCTGAAAGCCACTCCGACCGTGCCCTGAGTGCCACTTATTCCACCCCTCATTACTGCTGGCATTTTTCCACGTGAAAAACATTTAAGAAGCTTCTTCATAAACGTAAACGTACAATGTTTTGCTTTTAAACAACCTTAAATACATGCACACCGGTCATAAACACACACACACACACAAAAATTGCTTAATCAGATCAGCGCTGTGCTAAAAAAAGAAAGAGACTAACCTCTTTGTGTTGTGTGTTCAAGGAAAACTTGTCATTGTGCGAGAAATTGTGTTTAGTTACACAGCTACGAACGCCATTATAAGGTTTATTGGAAAGTACACACCCCACGTCCCGCTGTTATGACTTCTGGGTGGACTGGGGCACACAGTAGCGTGTGGAAGCACTGATTTTAATCTTGGTGTTTGGTTTGAAGGGGTAATATTACACACAGACTGTTCCTATTGCGTGTCTGTTTCAGGTAGTAATTACACGTGTGCCAGCTCTTCAGGACTTTGTGTAATTTTAAACCATCTTTCAAAACAAGAAAAACAGTATTTTTGTCTGGCTCTTGAATTATTTCATTCAAGGGTAGGTTTTGTTTTGAAGAGTATAGTGAAATAAGAAGCAGGCCGATGTTAATTTAGTTTTTATGTGGGCACTTTATTTTTTTTTTTTATTTAAACTGAACCACTGACTTTAAAATTAGAATGCTTTTAAAACACTGGCTGCAGAGTTGCCATGAATCCCTTATTTAATTCCACGAGATGTTTAATATTTTTTTCAGTCAGTCACTGGAGCATCTTGCAGGGCGCAGATCTTTCCAGTCTGAAATAACAAATGGAAAATGTGATGTCTTTGTCTTCTGTTCATGGAGGCAGGATGCTGAGACAGAAGCCCTTAGCGGGGTAGCTAAAGACAGCGCCCACCCCTGACCACTTCAGGGGAATGTCCACTTACCTGATGGCCACCTCGTTTAGTGACACTAAAGAAATGATGCTTGTGAAATATCACTCTATCTGAAGGCTCTCTTAAAGACACACCCACACTCACCAAAACCCTTGGTATAGATGCTTTTTTCCCTGGCACTTACCTCAGTGAGATAAAGCACCAAACTGAGTTAGCACACTTTGTTCCCAGAGGCTCAGGGTAATATAATACTATTGAAATCACACTTAATCGATTAGGAAGCAACAGAAATATTGTAAAAGTGATCAAATGAGCTCAGTAGAATCTGGACGCTCTTGAGCGTCTTGCTAAATACAGCCTTTAAACAAACCGCACGTTTAAAACGGCAACCCCGGGCAGCACGATAGAGCTGTCCCGCACACTTCAAAGTGTTTTTAAAGCCGCGCTCCACAATGCCTGTGTTTAAATGCTCGTGCAAAAGCCAGTGAGGCCGTATTTGTGAGAGCAGCATGTGGCTCTCATTTGCCTGTGACATCATTAAGAAACACCCTGCTGAACACGAGGCCGGATTAATACGGCCGTAATTGCTCATAGCTGTGGGGGAAACTGACAGTACGACTCGCTCCGCTCTGAACGAGGCCTTTGTGTGCTGTAGACAGACCTCCGCTCAATCTTTCCACTTACCCATCTGATGTTCATATTTAAATGTTTGTTAGCTTTGCATTTGTGGGTATTTAGCAATTAGTTGGAGTAAAGTGTCTAAGAGGGTTTTGGTTAGTCAGTACTAAAACTATTCCTGAAACTTGGTACCAACAGAAGGAAAATTTCATTCTTCAAACAACTGTGGAGTACAAATTTAGGTATCAGTTCTTATGAAGTTAGTTTAGTTTGCCTTGTCATTAACGTGCACAGAAAGCATAACCATTAAAGTAACTTAAATTGAATTACATGTATTTATTTTTAAAAAGCAGGATGATTGTGTGAAGCACGGGTACTATCAAATTATCATTCTCAAATTGTAACCCTTATTTGTGTATTTTTTAATTCCAAGATTTCTGCTGTGAAAATGATTGTTAACCAAAAGCAGCACTCTGTGTTCTTTGTCAAAGTACGATGGCCTTAATTGTGCTACAGTGTACCAATAAACAGAAACGCTTTTCGGGCGAGGCTTTGAAAGGAGTCTTTTCATACACCACGTTAACTCTGAGCGATTTTGACTGTGCGCTAGCTCACACTCATGGTGTCCAGATGGAGTACGTTACGCGCGGTCGTTACGTTGTCTTCTGCTCCTGCTTCCTACCCGGCTGGCGTTTCTCTGACGCGCCTGAATGAGACACTAAATATTTTACTTGCAATAGAAATTTTTTCGAGCTGCTCAGGGCAGAGTTGCGTCCAAGATTAAAGTGTTTATTTTCACTTTGTTCTGCTAAAAATCTCCTGGAGGCTCTCCACACATCAAGGCGAAGTGTTGAAATGGATGGAGAAGGACTGCTTTTCCATGCGGGGACTGAGCACACTGAGGTTTGTCTTAGATGTTCTTCCTCAAAACGGAACTTGTTTTCACCGGGCCTTTTAATTATCTTGAAAGACACACAATCATTAATGATGGGGTGGGATGTGGAAATTCCCCCCAAACAGTCAGCAAAGTTAAACGTTGGGGTCTGCTGTTAAAAAAAGAAGGGAAAAGGCGGACGAACAGCGTCAGCACCATTTCTCTTCTCTAAATAATGACATCATTTACCTGTGTGAGAAACCAGTGCAAACACTGTGTCTCTAATAGTTTCCAGCCATTAGTTATTGGAGTGATTTCACAGAATTTTTTATTTTCACAGTCTGCAAGGTATAACATTTTACGAGAGGATGATGATGATGATAATATTTGAAATGAAGACAGCTGGAGAGGCTGGGTGTTTTAGCTCAGGGCGATACGGACTTGCCCTTTTCCAGCATGGTTCCACTAAATATTCCCAGCAGCAAATGAACGGCATGTTCTCTCCTGACAGGAATGTAATTTATAATGTATGTGACCCCGACCTTTCCCAGACACATCCCTTTCATGGTCCGTTGCTCGTGCTGAGCTTGGCTGGCTGTTTGTATGGGCAGCATGTGTCTAAATGGGCCTTTTATTGCCCTGTGTGGAGATAAGGCCCAGGCGTCAGAGCCAAGGTTTCTGCAGGGCACTACAGATTTAAACCTTCAGTCAGTCAGAGGTCTGTCCTGAAGACAGTCTCGCTGCGATCCATCTGACAGTCCTGCTGCAGTGATGAGCAGAATCTAGTAGAGCAGCAAGAAGGTCAGGTAGGAAAATGGGTCCAGTAATGTGTGAAGAAGTTGCGTGCGTGCATGTGTGTGTGTGCGCGCGTGCGTGTATTTTGAGTGAGGTTCGTTGTTGGTTTTCTTTCCATTCCCAGCAGGGTTTAGGTGCATGGTGGGTAACCCCGTTCATCTGCCAGGCTTCATTAACATGCAGGGGAAGAACAGAGATGTGGAGAATACCACAGGACACAGGGTCGCTCAGTATGCGTTTCCACACAGAGCTGATAAGGTCTTCTGAATGCCACAGACCTCGATCTTGGAGAGGATGAGGAGTTCCTCAGGTCGTAGGGCACTGACCCTAGCCGGTATTTGCATTGCTGCTCACAGTTATCACTGAGGCATCAAACGTTCTTCGCTTGTTTGCCTTTCTTCTGTTCACACTTGCGGTGCCTTTGTTCACACTCCTTTGACTTGAGTTGGGTTCCCTGTGTTCACACTTGAGTTTAATATGTTGACACTTGCTTGTATTGCTGTTTTTTTTTCTTCATTTTAATTTTCTTTTATGTTGGTTGGGTTTCCTGTTGCACACTTGCAGTTCTCTGTCATCTTCTGAGCAGCTGCACATCAGTGTTTACTCACTGAGGGTTGTCGTCACAGTTTGACAGAATGCTGAGCCATCTCCTTGAGCTACGTCCTCCAACAGCAACTTCTCAAGGCATTTCCTCAGCCCAGGCCCATGTTGTCCACAGGGTCAGTTACTGCAGAGACAGATACACACGTACGTGGTAATCCGACGTGCTCATTCCAGAGGTCCTGTGTAATTTACATGTTCAGAGCTGATGTTGTCATTGTCAAGGTAGTGACACAGCATGACAATCAGTGGAGCGGTGGGTAGTGGGGCGTTTGTCCCAAAAACCCTACATCTCCATCGCAGCTGTGAGCCCATCTAAAATCTTAAATAACACAACTGACCAAAAAAAAAAATTGTGTGAGCTTCATCATCATCATCACCGCCAAATGTCCTGATCCGTCACGAAGTCATCTGAAATTTGAGCGCTCACCTTTTGAGTGATTTTTCATTGATTTCCTGTTTATATACTCAGGTGTTTGTTATTCCGCCAAAATCAACCAAAGTGAGTGTTTGCAGTTCACTCTTGTATCAGCGGTGAAGGTGTGTGTAGAGCTTTTTTTTTTCCTGGTACATGTAAGGTCAGACCACCCACATTCCAAGCGCACCATCTCTGTTTCCTCATCACATGTCATCATCTAATTAACAGAATTTAATAGCAAAGCTTGCTCAAGTACGCTGAACCTCAAGGGCTCTCAGGGAAGGAGGGAATACTGTACGATTTGGACATTTTCTGAATCTGTCTTGAACTGGCTTTAATAACCCAGGGCCACCTGTATGCCACGCTGTATTTACCATTTGAAAACAGACCCATTCTATCTGTCAGATCAGTGAAGTGTTTCCACTTTCCCGTGAGGCGAGAAGTTAGTATCGAAGGGAAATACGCAAGACAAATTTGCAAAAACACAAACGACTCAAAGCTCAAATATGAAGTGAACATTCTTGTTTAATTTTACTTTTTCTCCAGCTGTTTCTGTCCCCTGGCAAACTCTGTCATGTCAGTCATGAGCATGAATTTATAACCATATAGTGTTGCTAACCCAGCCTTGAGGCATGCTGTGTAACAGTTCAGCTTTTTAAAAACTTATAATTCCCTACACCAATATCAATAGGCTGTTCTCTCATCACATGAAGGTCAGAAGGTCCACGCTCACGTATCTGGCCATGTTTAATGTGTACCACATTGCATGTCGGTACCAGGTTGGCTGCCGTTCAGATTTATGATGTGCGATGTCTCTGACATTGTCTAGTCTGAGTTTTCAGGGGCTGCTTTCTGTCTGCGGTGGACGATTTTTTGCAACGTTGTGCTTTTACAGTGCATGCTTTGTGACTAGTGTATTTTTAACATTGGATATTTTTTGTTTTTTTTTTTTATAATCTGTATTTAGAATACAATTGAAGAGTTCAAGAAAGACATCTCTAATTTCTTAGTGCTGTAAAAATAATTTTTGGAGTTAAACTCTGGCTCTGAACAAATGAATTGGCTGACTTGGCTGTGTAAGGACTCCAGGTGGGTTTCTGACCTCTTTACCATCACACTTGAGTTTTGCAGCTTTGCTGTGATGGGAGGGTGTGACATCCTCTCTCTCAGCAGTGCAGACACACTCTGCCCATCCCTGGAGATACCTGGCAGCCACGGTGCCCTCATCAAATGCAGTTTTCTGCACTCTGATGGGGTTTAAGGGGAGCCTCGGATGTCAGACAGGGAGCTGTGTGCCGGACAGGGTGAGGGGGGGTGTGCCAGTATCACAAAGGGGCCTCCGAAATCACAAACATGTTGCTGCTGGAGGAAATGAAGGCACTTAGTGTCCTATAGAGCCCAGGAGCATGTGCCAGCAATATGAGGAGGAAGCCAGAGCATGTGTTTTTTTTCTGCTGGAGATGGCCTGCACCAAGCTAATGACTGCAAGCTCTGACAAAACAAAGCCTCATCACCGGGGTGATTTTGCAAAGCATTACTGTAACATCGCTTGTCTGATGAGTGCCCCCCCCTTTCCCTAACAGAGCTCTGGCATCTGAACCGGACGCGTGTCTTCCACAGCCCTCGCGGGACCCTGGGCCTGCAGACCGTGCTCCTGGATGAGTACAAGGGCAGGCTCTTCGTAGGGGGTCGAGATGGCCTGTTCTCCTTGAGCCTGGAGCGCGTTAACGATGAGTACAGAGAGGTACTGACCCCCCCACCTCCCCAGAGATGAACCTTCAGTCTTGTTGAAAGATCACATATGTGTGTGACTCTTTGAACTTCTCATCTAACATCAGAACAAACACAGAGAGCTTTAAATATGGCCGCCTATAGGCAATCAACGACAATGTTTAAGTGTATCTGGTCTTTATAGTTGTACTTTCAAATATCCATCCATCCGTTCGCTTAACTGCCTCATCTAATTCAGGGTCCTGGGAAGCCTGGAGCCAATCCCAGGATGCACAGGGCAGGGGACACCCTGGGTGGGGCGCCAACCCACCACAGGCTTTCAAATATATTTACTTTTTTTTTTTTTTTTTCCATATGATTCATATGTGTTAGTTTGTTCTAGGAGAGACAAACACTACTAACAACATGAAAATTGGCCTGATTTTCCTGTGCGTGTTATACATAATTTTGTGCATGCACTGTTTCCTCAAAGTACAGGTCATTACACACTGGCCAGAGGAGGCTCTGCTTTTCTGCCTGTTACACTGCCCCTCTGTAGATCATCTCCACGTCCACATGATCACCTATCCTCTGACAGTAGACTTTGATCCATACTGACTATATTCACACAGTTGAGGCTTTTCTCTGTACTTCTGGTTTTTGCAGCTACAAGCTGCGTAATTCCTTGGATGTCACCTTGCTACATTTTTTTTTAATCACATAAACAGTGTGTGTACTGAAAAATGTATATAAACCGTGTGTCATTTCTGTACAGATACACTGGCCCAGCACACCTGCACAAGTGGACGAATGTTTAATGAAGGGAAGGGAGAAGGTAAGGGCCAAAAGACCAGCTGGTTCCTCCTCATCTCGAGTTACACTGCGTGCTGAAGTGTCCCCAGGAGTGCTTTGGTAACACGAAAAATAAATTGGTTTTAAAGGGAACAGGGTTATGATGGTTTATAGCTGGAAATACGACCAATGAAAACAGGGGACCAAGGCTTGGATTATCGTGTGTGTTTTTACTGTAGTGAGAGGGCCTTAGTGCCTTAGTGCTGCCTTGTCATGCATTATTTCAGTGTTTCTGCAGAAAGTCACAGCACCCTGGGATCTTGCCAACTGTAGTAATAAAGAGCATATGACTTCTGGCATGTTGCTCACCAGGAAATTGTCATGTACCTGCATCTGACTCTGTATACCTGTATCTGACTGAATGTACCTGCATCTGACTCTGTATACCTGTATCTGACTGAATGTACCTGCATCTGACTCTGTATACCTGTATCTGACTGAATGTACCTGCATCTCACTCTGTATACCTGTATCTGACTGAATGTACCTGCATCTCACTCTGTATACCTGTATCTGACAGAGTATATCTGCATATCCCACTGTCAGATAAGCAGAATGTTAAGGGTGAATTTCTGAGCAAGTTCTGTGAGATGTGTGATATTGCAACTTTTCTTGCATAATTATTCCAAACAGGCTTGTAGCTATAAATATGCAAGTCCTGTCTTGCATCTTGCTTGGTTTTTAGTTGAATTTGTGGAGCTGTGTGTGACATGCATGGAGCCGTGCGTGTGTGGTGTGTGGAGCAGTGTGTGTGGAGCAGTGTGTGTGACATGCATGGAGCTGTGTGTGTGTGTGTGTGGTGTGTGTGGAGCAGTGTGTGTGGTGTGTGTGGAGCGGTGTGTGTGGAGCAGTGTGTGTGTGTGGGGTGTGGTGTGTGGAGCAGTGTGTGTGTAGTGTGTGGAGCAGTGTGTGTGTGTGGGGTGTGGTGTGTGGAGCAGTGTGTGTGTGGTGTGTGGAGCAGTGTGTGTGTAGTGTGTGGAGCTGTGTGTGTGTGTGGAGCTGTGTGTGGCGTGTAGTGGAGCTGTGTGTGGCGTGTAGTGGAGCTGTGTGTGTGGAGCAGAGTGTGTGTGGTGTGTGTGTGTGTGTGTGTGTGAAACACTGAGTGTGGAGCAGTGTGTGTGTGTGTGTGTGTGTGTGTGTGTGAAGCACTGAGTGTGGAGCTGTGTGTGTGTGTGTGTGTGTGGGGAGCACTGAGTATGGAGCAGTGTGTGATGTCTGTTTCCCGCCTGACCTTCTTCCTGTGACCCTGAGGCTGCCACGTTCCTCTGGTGTCTACAGCACTTCCTGTGGTCTTTCCGTTTCGTATTCCACCCTTCCTGGATGAACACACATCTGTGCATCACAGTGTGTAAACAATTTTACTTGTATTTCTTTATTTTTTGGTACCCATTCAGTTTACTGTCACAGTGCAGCACAGGGCACTGTGTGCCAGTCGTCTTCAGGTACATTAGGACACGTGGGCATGGGATGTCTGAGACAGCTGTGCCAGCCTTAAGGACAGAGCTGCTCCTGAAGTGGGGAGATCCGTTTTATTACCCTTGTGAGAACTGGATGTAAAACTAATATAGATGTTTCTAAGCCTATAATCGGGGATGAAAACAGGCTTTTAAAGTTTGGGGCTGCCTTGTTGTAAAGAATTTCCTCGATGTTTTTATCATTTCTGTAGATGTGACTGTAAGTCATCGCTGTTTGTACTGTGTTGACAGATCACATCAAATGCTGGAAATTCTGACTCGCAAAAACACATTTGCATAATGAGTTGCAGAATGCATTAATTACGTATGGTGGGAACCTTCTGTACAGCCAGATAATTAAAGACGTTAGCTGGGGGTGTCACTCATGAGTGTTTAACCAAGCTCAAATCCCTCCCCAGCCCGAATGTGCCAATTACGTCAAAGTCCTTCAGGAGCACAACTCGACGCACCTCCTGGTCTGCGGCACGGCGGCGTTTGACCCTGTTTGTGCCTTCGTCAGAGTGGGACAGTGGCCAGAGGTAAGCGTGGCATTGCCGTATGTACGTACACGTGTAGCCCACAGCCCGTCCTCTGCCTCCTCTTCTTCAGCACGCATTTGAATTGTCATTTCTACCTATGTTCCCACACTGCCTCATCATTTGGCCAGATCCTGTTGTATATTATTTTCTTATTTAGGGCCGCATGGTGGTGTGGTAGTTAGCATAGTCTCCACACACCTCCAGGACCGGGGTTCGGTTCTTGCCTCGAGTCTGTTCGTGTGGAGTTTGCATGTTCTCCACGTGATTGGTGGGTTCTCTCTGGGTTCTCGGGTTCCCTCTCACAGTTTCCTCTCTGGTTTCCGCCTAGATTGATAAATTGATTGAGAGTAATTTATGCCCTGTTTGGAATCCATATAAACCACATTCAGACTGTTCTCTCTAAGCAGTCTTCCTCATTGTAATTCAGTGTATCCCAATTGTATGTGCTCTTCAGTTATCGTACCAAAGACGTTTCCTGTAATACAGTCATGTGCAGAAGAAAGTACACCCTCTTTCAGTGCTGTGGTTTTATGTGTCAGGACATAAAAAATCATCTGGTCCTTACTAGTTCTTAAAATGAGGTAAATACAAGGTTAGATGACCAACAACACGTGATGTATTTCATTGTTTGATTACATATTTAATAAAAACTAAGGCAAAAGGCAGAAGCAGTGTGTGAAAAACTGAACACACCCTTCCTGCTTGAAAGTGAAAGGTGACCAACAGCACATGACATGCATGGTTGTACTTACCTATTTTTAAGACGTGGTAAGAACTAGATAAATTATTTCTTAATGACCAGATACTTAAGACCATAGAACTGAAAGAAGGCCTACTTTTTCCACGAGTGTATAATAAAAAACCACTTCTTTCTTCCTTTCTGACTAAAAAGAGAGAGGGCAGATCTCTCCACAGCAGTCCTTCGTTTTCTTGACTCATGTAAAGTATTCAACATGGCCAGCTCTGGTCCATTTCCCGAGCAAAGGAGATGGTTTACGTTTGTGGGTCCTGTCCGTTGTGTCATTCATGGAGATGATCTGCGTCAACAAGCAGAGCAGGGAAATGGGGCATTCCTGACTTCTCAGAGGGCCTCAGGGGAGCCTCAGTTCTGCAGGGGAAAGATCACAGTTGAACACTTGAAGACTTCCACGCATCACTCGAAATTTTGGTCTTCCTCCGCCACCAAGTGCACGTGCTGAAATTTTGCAGGGAAACAGCAGGGCTTTTTAAAAATGTGGTTTGCTTCGAAGACTTGTGAAATCATCTGGAGCTGAATTTTGTTTAATTTGAAATCCAGATCAGTATTATTGTCTGGTATAGTTTGGGTTCCCCTGTGAAAACAGCATCTGAAATTCAGACCCATGACTCATAGCTGTGACAGCGAGTGCCAGTTTGGCAGGCCTGTATGCCACAAGGGCACCCTTGTCCCACTGATTAAGGTACACGACACATGCCCCCTCCCACCTCTCCAGCGGGACACCAGTAGGGCTAAGGGGGCAAAGGGGCATCTTGGTCTGCGTGTCAGACCTTCTGTCCCTCAGCTGGGGGGGCTGGATGCACAGCAGTCGACTGGGACCAGTTCAGTTCAGTTTAACATGAAGCAGAGCCTGCGTCTCCTCGCTGAAGACCTGGCATCTGCTGCCTGTCTTAAGCTCTGACCTTCATTTCAATCAGGAGGACATGAAGGAGGTGTTTCCTCTGTGCTGTCACACCTGATTGGACAGAGCACCTTTTAATGAGGACCACATTGGGATGAAGTGGCCTGTGGGATCTGGTCTGAAACTCCTAGCAGGATGAATCTTTCACCTTTTCCAGCCTGTTCTAAAGGATAAAGGACTGGATTGAATGGCAGAAACTGATCTTTGTACTAATATTGCTTTATATGTATTTCTTTGTGTTTCTTAGAAAAACTGCAATCTTTTGTGAAGTTGATTTGATCTATAATGTTGTCATTATACACCCTGTACAATCTACCTTCAGTAAGTCAATACCTGTTGCTTTAAGTCCGTGTCACAGAGAGGAAAAAAAATTAAACAATCTGAAATTAGCATGCCTAATGCTAATGAAGAAAAGCAGACACTTGGTGTTGGGTTTGATCTTCTGCAGGCCTGTCCCTTTAGTTCAGTTTGAGCATGTTTATGGTGTCTCTTGGGACTTCCTTGTGCTGGGAGTCGACCCGTCCACCGAACACGTGTAAGATAGCAGCAAAATAAGGCATCTTACTTGAGTCACTTTTAAAAGACGCATCTGGGGAAATAGTATGAACCCCAAGGGAATAGAACCATTTTTCTTAATTTTGAGACTATAACTTGTCAAAACAATATGGCCAGTTATCATATATA
>JABJVR010004976.1:0-14072 GCA_025773905.1 Chitala chitala | reverse complement strand
AGTCGGGATTTAAAGACTGAGACAGATTCGGCATCCTGTACGTATCCAGGCAGACTATTCCATAGACTAGGGGCTCTCTAGCTAAAAGCTCTAGCTCCAATACTTTTATGTACGTGTGGAACAGCTAGTAGGCCTGCATTCTGTGATCGAAGAGAGCGGTTTTTAAATTATATAGCATATAATGCTATGGTATTTTTTAATTTTCTGTGTGATGTTTAAGTAGTATAGCTCAAGCAAATCCATTAAACAGCTGCAGAAGCACATAAAGGTCCCAGCAGGTAAAAGTTGATTGTTCCCAATATCTGAGATCATATGTGGAATAAGGACTTGTTTGTCAAGGCAACTTAAACCTGACTTAGATATTATGTTTCACTTTCATTAAGAAAACATCAGTATCTTTAGAGGTTAAAAATTTTTAACTCCATACATTTAAATGGGAATGCATTATTCGATTTTAAATTGATATTGGTCTTACATAACTTTTATGTACATATAGAAGGTCTACATGTAATATTTGGTGGTATTTAAATTAAATTGAAAGTGCATGCAACCTTCAGGGCATTTTTGTAATTTTTTGAGCTACAACAGTGCCCTCTTATGTATGGTAAATGGAAAACGTTATTGAGAGTAGCTGAAACAAGTCAATGGTTTACATATTATATATGTGTGTAACGTTTGTGCCAAGCAGGCGAGAGAAGCGAGGTCAAATGTGCAAAGGGAGGCTTTCATATAGGGCAAACAAGGTACAAACATAGGTAATAGGAGTATCAAGGCTAAATTACAAACAATAAGGGTAATCAAACTACAGACGATAGGGGAAACAACTAAAGCTCTACACTAACAGGATTCTACAAAGACTCTACACTCAGCACATCAATACTAAGGTTACCACTACAACAACTGGCAAGGACACTATTCAAACACAAGGTTTAAATTTACATCATACAACGATACAGAGCCGGGGAACACTAACAAGGGGATAATGACTTAGCACAGAGGAGACAGGAGGAAGGGTGACATCTAGGGTACACAAGGATCATGACAGGTAGGGGTGTTACATTGTGTTTACTTAGGATGCAAGAATTATTACTTTCTCATGAACGTTTGGAATGTTAATCCATAAGTAAAGCTGCAGTTTGTCAGTAAATCCAGTACAAGTTTAATAATCATACCCTTGTGTCATTTCCAGTTTTAACAGATAATTTATTTCTAGTAGAAACAAAATTACACAGAAGACGTCACTCTAATGATATGTACTCTGAATAAATTTTTTGGTGACCCTTAAATTTTAATTTGTTGTTATTAGTAGTTGTAAATTCTCTGGTTTCCTAAGCATTTTCTGAGCGCCTGTTCACATTACACTCATATTTGTATGAACATTCTAATCACAGTCATAACACTTATTTAAAAAAACATGGTATATCTTTGCAATAACTGAGATGAATTACCAAGGAGCAAACTTTCTTTTAATAAATTTAACTGCAATGTACAAGCACATGGCACACTCATGTTACACACTCTTACGTACTCCTGCGCACACTAATAACAGAGCCTCCATTGGTCCTGGTTATTCCAGAATGAACCAATCATGTACTTTTTTCTGTTTTTACAAACTGTTACCTTTAAAATTGCCCATAGTACATGATTGAGTATGTGTATGAGTGTGAGTGCCCTGACATGGGTTGGCACCCCATCCATGATGCCCCCTGCCTTGTATCCTAAGTTCACTGGGATAAGCTCCAAGCCCCCTGTGACCCTACACTGGATAAGTGGTTTGGAAAATGAATGGTTATCAGTAAAGTTATCTCAAGTTATATTCCAGTCTGAGTGCACAAAGGGATTTGGATTGAGATCTGGTTCTGTGCCTAAACCTCTGCAAGCTATGATGCTGGGTAAATGCAGCTGTGCACAACATGGTCATATAAAAAAAACAAGAACACTATAGCCAAACTGTGGCATGTTTGATCAAGTACTGACCAACACTTGTCTTATTATTGAACAAGGCCTTATTGTCATGACTTGTGGATTTGACTTGAAGAATATGTGTTGGTGGGATGGCGTGTGTCCCCTGCCATGCACCCTATGTGTTCTGGGATGGGCTCCAGGCTTCCTGCAACCCTTAACAGGATGAAGCGGTATGGAAGATGACTGACTGACTGACTAATATATGTTGAATCACAAATAATTTTGTTTTTAAAAACCTGACCATGAAATACAAAACAATGTGATTAGCTAACAGATTCAGGCAGTGTTAACGGGCTGGATGTGGAGAAGGTAGACATTACAGTTTCCAGTTGTTACTTACCAGTTATACCCTAGTCAAGCAACAAACCAGAAGGATCCTAAGTTCATTTTGTGCTTTAGAGAGACTGAAAGAACCTCATGATTTGGAATAAGAAATGGCTTAGTCACCAAAAAAAAGTTTTCATAACAAATAGTTTAAAATAATATAATTTTTTGTCAATATGTATAAACAAATGCCAATATTTATTGTTTATAAATATTACGTCTTATTACGTGACAGTAAGCCATAATCTTGTTGGTACTTGGAAGATACTCAATTGCAGAAACAGACACCAAACCAGGACCAAATGCAAGATATTTACAAGTGAAGTGAGGTCAAAAAACAATAGGACAGGACTTACAAAAGGCTGGGTTGGGGGAAAGGCAAAGGGATGGGAGCAATACCACGAAAAGAACAAAACAGACTATTTATATGAATGTAACGTTCTGATATGGACAAAAGGAGTCTGGATCCCAATGTGCGGATCTACGGTTTATTAATTTTATTGGTGTTACAACACCAGTAACAAAACGACAGACAAAGACAATGATTGTGTGGGCAGGCGAGGGTCCAAAGTCCAGAGAGGTCAATCCTTGACAAAGGCAGGTGAATATGGAAGGATGAGGTCAGGGACAAGAATGGGATTCGAGGAACACCAGGGGGAGGGGGGGGGGGGGAGAGAGAGAGGGAGAGAGAGAGAGAGAGACAGACAACACACAGACAGGAAATAGATTGCTCAGCAAGGCTCATACTAGCATACTACTTCGCAATGACTGAAAAGATGAAGGGAGCTTAAAAAGTGTGTTACTAATTGTGCAGGGTGGCAGGTGCTAATGATGGGGCATGACTATGAACAAGCATTACAAATAAATACACTAATGTATCCATATTTTTCTAAATATATATATTTGTAAATACTGGTGAATTAGTGAACCAAAGTCCATGACAAAAATGTGAATTAAAATCAAATGGACTTGAGGTTGGTGTCAAATCTAATTAATTTCATTTTATAAAACTTTTGTATTATTGATAGTATTGTGTTCTTAAAAATTGAAATTGTCTTGTATATACAGTGCCTTGCAAAATAATTCACCCTTGGTGTTTGCCCTCTTTTGCTGTATTACAACCTGGAATTAAATTAAATTTTTTGGGAGGCTTGTACCATTTGATTTATACAACGTGTTTATGACTTTGAAGGTGCAAATTATTTTTTATTGTGACACGAACAAAGACTAACAAACTGAAATCTGGAGGCTGCATAAGTACTCACTCCCCAAAAGTCAGTACTTTGTAGTTATATTTTGCACAATTACAGCTGCAAGTCTCTTGGGGTATGATTCTATTAGCATAGCACATCTAGGAACTAGGAGTTTTGCCCATTTTCCAAGGCAAAACTGCTCCAACTCCTTCAACTTAGTTGGATTGCATTGGTGTACAGAAATCTTCAAGACACAGATTCTCAGTTGGAATGAGGTCTGGGCTTTACCAGAATGTTTAGGTTAATTGTCCTGGTGGAGGTGGACAGTCACAAATCTCAGGCAGACTGAAACAAGTTTTCTTCAGGAATTGCCCTGCATCTCGTGCCATCCATTTTTCCTTCAATCCTCACCAATTTTCTGATCCCAGCCTATGAAAAGCATTTGCACAGCATGATACTGCTACTACCATGCTTCACTGTGTGTTACCTGCAGAAACACATGTAGAGAGGCTGGATCCACTTTGCAGAGTGCAAGACTTTATTGTGACTTTACAATAGAATTTACATAGAATCCTATGAATGTACAATCTGAGTGCTGGCAGGGAACCAGTGAGTCGCGCAGTTTTAGCGGGGGTGAGGACACAGTCAGGTAGAGCGAGAGAAGAGGCAGGCGGTCAATGGAATTAGAAAAGGCAAACAGGTGAGGATGCAGACAGGCTGATAATGCAACTACTCCATATTCCACACAGCATGTACAGTAATGCTTTGCATCTTCCTGGTTTTCATTTTCCCCTTTGAAAACCTTCATTAAACCTACCTGTGGCTGGCAGCTACTAATGACTGGGTTATAATCATTCATGGCTGGCAGCCAATAAGGAAAGAGTCTTACACTGCAGGGATGGGGTTTTCAGGGTGAAGGGAAGTGTGTTTGCACCAATGGACTCCCTCAGGGGGACCAAAACATAAAATACAAAAAGCTATGATTTCTTAAATAAAGTGTACTTTTAAATAATAATAATAATAATAGTACAAGTATAGTAATAAAATACCTCTATAAGTTCTCTAAGCTGTTAACCTCCAATTTCTAACAAAATGATGTAGATTCTGGTGTCAAGAAAAATCTATGGAATAATTTATTATATTTGCATATGTCCTGGGAATAAACAAAACATTGTGGTAGGATTGATTTTGAATATTCTGGGTAAGAGAAGGTGGTCAGCCAGTCAGCCAACCAGTGGGATCAGGGCTGTGGGAATATCCTGCACAATAACATTAACCATCACTCATTTTGATTTTGATAGTTTTGCCATTTGAGTCTTGTTTTCATCAAGCAAGACAGAGAAAAATGTGAAGCAAAGATTGTCTCAGGTCCTGCCGGAGTCCCATATGTCTATACCTTTTTAAGGTGCAATCATTTTATCATTTTAGTCCACATTAACACCTTCTGAAACTTCAGTTCAGACACAGGTTTGCTCTTACTTTTCCACCTGAGATGAAATTAATTCAGACACCCTTTCGTACACATTTTAATATGACATTAAAGTGAACATAAAAAGAATTAGCAAGATTGATTTGATCTGCAGCTTTAGGTCCTTGTGCTTGGGTTACAGCATGAACAAGAAAAACAAGATTAACCAGACAGGTAATATTTTTTGCGCGTGTACTAATTACTCAAGGAAGAGGACATGCTTTACCATCAGCAAAGTCATTACCAAGTATAAACTATAACAACGTCTCAACCTTAACAAATCTTGTTACCAGATCAGAATCCAAATGGACATGCTGCAAAGGAACTCATTTAATCACATCAATATCCGCATCAGAATTTTCAGCATTGTAGTGGTAACATCCCATGAAGATACTAACTAAAATCATTAAAATCACTAACTGTGCAGCCCTAGAACAGTCAGTCAGTCATCTTCCATACCACTTTATACTGTTAAGGGTCACGGGGACACCTGGAGCCCATCCCAGAATACATGGGGCTCAGGGCAGGGGACACCCAGGGTGGGGTGCCAACCCACCACAGGGCAAGCCCTAGAACAACTTATTTTAAATGAAATCTGATCTTTATTTTCACTAGTGAGAATGATATATAAAAGGACTAAAACAAGATACATAGGAAAAAGAAGTCCAGTTGACATGATTCAATTTCTAGAGACTTTTTTAGCTGTCAGTTTTTCCTTGTTTTAATGCATGTGTTTTAATGAGAAAAAACAGAAATGCTGTTGTTTCAAGCAAATGGTGATAAGTATCAAAACTATGACATGTCTAGTCTAGCTACTCATCTCACTTATGCAACCAGAAACCTGAGGTTTATAGTGGATGATGAACTGAAGTTCGACATACAGGTCAATTCTGTAGTCAAGCTTGGTTTTTCCAGCTTTGACAGATATCGAAGATTAAATCAATTTTACCAGGGAAGGACCTAGAAAAACTTGCACTTGCTTTTATTAC
Source organism: Chitala chitala (assembly GCA_025773905.1). Classification (NCBI taxonomy): domain Eukaryota; kingdom Metazoa; phylum Chordata; class Actinopteri; order Osteoglossiformes; family Notopteridae; genus Chitala; species Chitala chitala. The sequence continues at coordinate 8,133 of JABJVR010004976.1, read as the reverse complement.
CTGTTGACTTGACTACTGTAAGTCATTATACTTTGTAATTACTCACAGTGCGCTAGGTAGATTACAGCTGGTTCAAAATGCTGCAGCCTGTCTCCTGACCAATGCTCATCAGCATCAACACATCACCCCAATCTTATGGTCCTTGCACTGGCTCCAGGTACAATTTAGAATTGAATTTAAGATTTTACTTTTAACTTACAAAGCCTTACATAATTGTGCCCCTGCCTACATTGTTGATCTTTTTCTGCCATATCAACCTACTAGAACCCTTAGGTCTAAGGCTCAGTTCCTTCTTACAGTTAGATTAAAGCAGGGGTGTCCAATCATGGTCCTGGAGGGCCTCAGTGGGTGCAGGTTTTTCTTCCAACCAATTCATTTATTTTAATTTTACAACTATCTCAATTAAATATCAATTACATCCTTGCTTCTCTATATTTTTCCTGATTATTTGCAAATGTCTGCACTTAGTTGTCATTAATCATTTCAGTGAAAATAAGTTACAAAGAAGTTAAAAGTGAGTTTCTTGTGCTTTCATATCTGTAACAAATGTATAAATCACACATTACAGTGCTGCTCTAACCACAGAATCAGAGTAGAAATTCTGGATAATTGAGCATGGTGCTTTATTGAAACAAATAACTAGTTGCGTTAAAATTGTAGCAAATGAACAGCAGAAACAGGTGCCACTGATTAAGAATGTTTAATCAGGAGTAGTAATTTAAGTGATTATTAACAAAAAATTGATTATTAACAAAAAGGATCAAAGTATTACATCATTGTTAAAAAAATGCTAAGAAGCAATATCAAGGTCTCAAAAGTTCTTTTTAAAAATGAATAAAGTTTGTTCATAATTTCTGGACTGACACAATTATAACAGTTATACAAAAAAAGTCAATGGTTAATTGATATTAAGGTTTAATTAACAGCAGAAATTGGCTGAAACAAAAATCTGCACCCACTTCAGCCCTCCAGGACTGTGACTGGATACCCTGGGGCTACAGAATCGGGGGATCATGCCTTCTCTGTAATTGCACCTAAATTATGGAACGAGCTGTTTCTTCAAATCAGACAGTTGTCATCTGTTTCAATATTTAAAATGCATCTTAAAATTATGCTATTTGATAAGACTTTTAATCAGTAAGTATGCTTTGACTGCTGGCAGGCATCATTTCCCTTCATTAACTTCTACTTTAAATTTAATCTTGTTTTACTTTTGCTTTATAAAATAAAATAAAATATTATTTTTTGTAAATTATAAGGTTTTGTTTTTATTCTGGTTTTTAATTCATCCCTTTCAATATATTGTTATGTTACTGTCACTCTTATTTCATCAATTTGAAGCACTTTGGAAACCTGGTTGTAGTAAATGTGCTATATAAATAAAATTGACATTGACATACAATGACATTTTATATAAGAGACTTTATAATCACGCATTTTAGTATGCACAGTTACCTGGAACCAAACCCCCACAGGTACAATGGTACAACTGTTTTAACAAAGTCCGTATCGTTTTCAACCACTGAAGAATATACTAAAAGAGTAGTGAAAATACATATGAAGCTCCGTGTTCTTTAGAAGTGCAGATAACTGGAAATAGATAAATTTTCCACTGAATTAGGTTGAGATCTGTGTTGAGAATGAGTGTTTAGGTAGCAGCCTCCTCAACTATTACAGAACTGGAATGGAGTGTTGTGATGCAATAAGAGAACATTGTAACTGACCCTTCTTGACTGACGCCCAGTACACTGCTTCTTTTATCATACACCTACAGTCTTAACATGAATATTTAAGGCTATAGAGCTCAGTAATTTGAATGAAGTAATTTGAAAGTGATCCACTTTCTGACACTGATATAAAGAGGAGACAATAGACAATAGACAAATTAAACAATTAGCTAAATTCAAACTTTACATTCTACACTATTACCAGTCACACACAAAATCAACACGTACTACATAAATGACTCCAATCGTGTCTTGACCTGATTGAACATCTGGTTATAATATATAACATAAGGAAAATATATGAAATGAGGTTGAAGTTGAAATCATGCACAGAAATTGTAAATATCTGATGAAAAGATATTGAAGACAAAATGTGGCTTAATTCAAAAGAAGCTAGTATGTAATGATTTCTAAAACAAAAAGATCACACAACAACATTACAGTTTATAATTCTTCATCTTGGCTTCCCTTGTTGTTTTTTTTAATGTACTTCACCACTAACAGCTGAGTGATGTTCTCTGAAAAATGCTTTTGATTGATGATCTTATGATTACCTGGGATTGTACATAAAAATAGCATATCTTTACATGAGAATGTTACAAATTCTTCACATGTGGATGAAGTATCACAACCAAATATTGCAAATATTTCCAATCATGTACATACACTTACCATTCCTTCTGCAGTAGCACCATTAGCTTCATGCTCTTTCTTTCTCCCAGTATATCATTGTCCCCTTCTGTGCAGTCTTTATTTATCATCTAACCATTAACATGAGTGTTTTGTTACATTAATTTAAAACTTCAAAACTTTCTCTACCTTCAGTTTCATCCAGAGATTTTTCTTCCAGCTGAGGTCGTTTACCTTTTTTGAGGACCACTAACTATATTTACTTTTATGGTAACTTCAGGGAGACAATAATATTCCTTATGGACCCTAACATGATGTCCTAAAAAATTCACATTGGTCCATTTCATTATTATTATTATTATTTTATTATTCAGAATCTGTGAGGCAGTGAATCTTATTTTCTTAACTGGTTGGACTTCAACTATTTAGGTTGTAGTTCTTCATGTTCATGGCAATGTCTTTAATGTTGTCATATCCTTGAGTGACTTGTGCATTTTGGGATGGTAAATAAGTAATGATAATCTTCTGGAATCTCACAATCTTGTACAAGTAGTATTACTGCTTGTAACATCCTGCCCCGTTGTGACTTTTCTTGGCCACTAGGTGCTGCTGTTTCCTCTTTTCACCTTACATTCCTTTGCTCGAGGTTTTTTGGGCTAATTGTATTATCATCATAATCACCTGTGTCTCGTAACTCATTCCTATCCTATTTAAACTCTCCATTGTCCCTAGTCCTTTGCCGGTTATTGTATGTGTAACTTGTGAACTGGCTGTAACTTTGCAGTGTTCCCCCTGTGCACTCTAACTTTATGCTTCTTCTTGCCAGGCAGTTCAAGTCTGGTGGCAAAGCTGCCAGTTGTTTTCATATTCTGTCAGCACCTGAATCCTGGTGACTGTGAGAATCATCTTTCTCAAGGAAGTTCTGTAATAAAATCTTTGACAGCTCCCCAGAATGATGTCATTTGCAAGGGATTATCTGTGCCAGTGTTGCCATAACACACTGGAGTAATTCTATAATGAGCCTGCCATGTTCAGTGCTGTAGATGTTTGTACTGTGCTCTGCACAAGATGCTTGTGCAGGTTCCCAATGTCTTCAGTAAGATGTAGTTTTATTGGCTTACTGCCAAGTAGAGTGTGGTACATACTCCAACCACTGTGTTCAGTGTAGAACCTGAAAAGCCTCTCTTGATTTCCTCAGATTCTTGTCCTCAATTACAGTAGCATTGCAGTGGACACTGCAACCCTCATGGCAAGGCTCTGTGTTCTCAGTGTATCTAATGCTTATCCCAGGCTGCTGTTTTTTGTGCAGCCTCAACAATCATCATAACATTTACAGGTTTATGGCATCTTTCAAATTCAACAGAGGAGATTTGTTTTGCACATGGTTTAAAAAAATCTATCAAATTCCCTGATTTTTGTGATGTATACACTGTGCTCTTGTTGAGTTTTGTGTCCAGTTTCTTAATCACATTGTACAAACTGTAACAGTACAAAATCATTTCTATTACTCCTGCAATCTCATTGTCTTTCATCTGTCATCTTCAGTAACATTTCCTGACAATAATGTTTTCTCCACAGCCACACCACTCTGTTATGGCTTACAGTCACTCTTCTGCTCTGGTTTTGCTGAGCACCTGCTCATGTCTTGACAGTTCTTCACGCTTAAACATCCGTCTGCAGTAAATGCAGAATTCATATGTTCAATATTCATTATTTTCTGAGTGCTGACTAACTCGGAAACTACTGCAACCTTTATTCAAAACTCTTATTATGCATGAAGTTGCCCCTCTTCTGTAAAATATCACAAATTCTTTCTTCCTTTTGAGCCTGTAGAAAAAATGAGGCCATTTAAAAGCACTCTCACTTTTTAATGTGTTTTGAAACCTGTGGCTAATTTTATCTGGGCATTTCCACAAACAAATCAGTAATTTCTTCCCATCTTTTCCTACTGTGATTGTCTGATTCAGGCCCAAATTTTCACTGGGTTCAAGTCTGATACCCAAAATCTGAATGTCAAAATTATCAGCCACTGTGTCTATCTGATGGCTTAAACCTGTACTCGCCCTGTCGGCATTACTAAGTAACATGTAGTGCGCGCCACAGTAACAAGGCCTCTTTGTCCATGTCAGAGTGTGAATCTGGCCTGTACTTCTCTTCTGTCATAGTTTCCACATGATCACTTTCAGACAAATCCTCTTCAGAATAAAAGTGCACAGAGTCATTTTTACATCACTTGTAAAAGTATTTTCCACTTTTAAAGTTATTATACAACAGCTGTGATTGCAATGACCTTACAGTGTGTCTATGGAAACAGCACAAATACTACACTTGTGTGCAAGCAGAAAGGGTTGGGGATCACTGTCACAGTAGGGTTGGGGATCACTGTCACAGTAGGGTTGGGGATCACTGTCACAGGAGTAACTAAAAGTAACTAAAGTCTTTAGGTTAGTTTCTCATATAGTACATCTGGCAAATATTTGACCTGAGTGACAGAACAAAACAAATAATACAAATACAGTATGTTTAAAAAAATTGTAAAAGTGTACCTCCAGCAACAAAAACAGTGATGATGTTCTGCCGTGACCAGGTGTGAAACACTACAATGCAACATAAACAGGATATAAGAAAAGAGTAGATGGGTACTAACCCTCTCCACATCAGTGAAGAAAATGGTCTGACTTATGCAACACTTTTCCAAATTAGACAGCTCTCCTTGAATAAAAATTATAACCTGATAAAGTAAAAAAGCATGATCAGTGTGCTGCCGTCACCCTGCTACCCCAGCACAGAGAGGTAGAACATGTGCAGCATGGTTCTGCACATGCTGAGGGAGCTCAGTAGGAAGACTCACCTCTGGCCCTTTTATAACATAGAATCTGGTCTCCTGGACCAGTCATGCTTGTTGTTGCTGTAAACTCCCAGGTAGCTGTAATCCTCCACCACCCCCATGTTAACGTTTGAATATTAAAAACGGTTTGGCTCCTACTTCACTGAGGTTTTAGCAATTATTATTTTAATTAATTAATTAATTAATTAATTAATTAATTTTTTATTTAAATACTTTGTTTTTCATCTCTGTTGCTGTTTTATTTCATTTTTCAATTCTGGACTCTGGTTAACTGAATAATTAAAACTATGAATCTGCCTTTTCTCCTTGTGGTACTGCTACAAAAGCAATAACTTGCATTTTATTATTATTTAAAACAAACACAGAGATATAATGTTTTATTTTGTGATTGTCAATCTAAGACAAAATTCAGTACGGCTTGATTCCTGTCTCAGCCTGGCAGGGGAACAAGCTGTTTACGTAATTCCTTTGTGTTCCACCTGCACCTCCTGCTTTTTTTTTTTTCTTCATTCTAAAAGTCTCTATCTGTATCAGCCATTTGTTATTTGTGGCTTTCAAATAACACGGTTAAAAAATTTTCTTCAGAAACAAATAAAAAAATACACATACAATATATATACAGCAAAATGGGATTGTCGTTTGCATGACTAACAGGCCTTCATCCTTCATGACCAATAACCTACAGACAAATGGCAGATATGTTGAGAGAAAGGCAATTTTTTTTTATCTATTGGGGGTCCTTGTCTTAATTTGAGTTCAATTTCAGTTCAATTTTAAAAGCCCTCTAACCTGAATCCCTGTGAAACCCGTGTTGCTATTTTATAAGAGAGAACATGAATTGTTTATGCTGCAGGAAAGCAGCGGTCCCACCTGTCTGACAGACACAGCACTTATGCTGGGAGTGCTCCTCACCCTATCATTTTTGGTCATTATTCACATACAATCACTATTGCAAAGAAATTCACTCAAAATGTTTTCTTTTCACGTACCATACTGTACAAAGTTTTCAGCACTCACAAAAGCTAGCACATGATGGAAAATGAGGATGGTATAAAACGGAGGTGCTTTGAAAAATAAAAACATGAATTTTTTAATCAATTAACAACATATAAAGTGTGTGAAAAAGTATGAAAAATTAAGGTTATTTCAAATCAGTAGTTTTGCAACCACTCTGCTTTTAACAGCATCAGTTCTAGGTATACATTCATACACCAAAGGATCTTGTAGGCATATAGAACACTGCATGATTACACAGTATACCTCTTAGTACAGCCACACTCTACTAACAAGGAATTTGTTAAAGGCAATTTAATTAACTTTAATTAATTAGCTTCCAGCTTCCTCCCACAGTCCAAAGACATGCGTGTTAGGTTTATTGGCATTTGCAAATTTCCCATAGTATGTGTGTGCCTTGTGGTGGATTGGCACCTCGCCCAGGGTATCCCCTGCCCTGTGCTTCCTAGGATGAGCTCCAGGCTTCCTGCAACCCTGCATTGGATAAGGCGGTATAATGGATGGATGGCTGTAATAGAAGCCAGCTTTTTCACTGAGGAGCTGGAGAACGGTACAAGGATGAGTGTTTGCAAGCAACAGTGAAGCTTGGTGGAAGTTCCAAAGAAGTTTCAAGCTCCTTTTCTGAAAATAAATCTGGGGATCTGGTCAGAATTATTTGTCTCCTCAAAGCCGAGAAGTACAGGAAGCATTGTTGCTGACTTCAAGGTAAATTAAATATAGGTGTACAATTTGTCATACTATTATTTGTAATAAAAAAAGAATCTGATATAATAAAAACAAGCCTGAAACATTAGGCAAATGAATGAAGTTAAAATGTCTATTCATACTTAGTCAGTCATCTTCTATACCGCTTCATCCTGTTAAGGGTTGCAGAGAAGCCTGGAGCCCATCCCAGAACACATAGGGTGCAGGGCAGGGTGCCAACCCACCACAGGGCACACAGACAATAGGCAATCTGGAGACACCAATCAACCTAACCTGCATGTCTTTGGAGTGGGGGAGGAAACCAGAGAAGCCCCACCAAGCACAGGGAGAACATACAAACTCCACACACACAGACCCAAGGCAGGAATCAAACCCGAAGCCTGGAGGTACAAGGTGACAGGGCTAACCACCACGTCAACATGTCACTTCCAACCAATTCCACTGTGAGAAAAACAAATATTACAAAAAAATGACTTGTATAGTTTTAACCAACATGGTTAAAACTATACAATATTTCAGTATAATGCAGTGTTGCCCTAAAGCAGATGTGTATTTTGTACCCAGTCTCTGGGTTAACTAGACCCACTGAACAGCAGAGCTCTTTTCACCAGGGCTCACACACCTTTCATACTTCTGTGTCCTTCTATATTCCAGTACCTTCTTACATCAACCTTTTTATTTGGAACTGGACTATTAGATGGTCTTTCTGGTGTTTCAGCTTGTTTTTGTCAGTACATCACCTCCAGATTTGGCCTCTGTATTGGTACAGACCAAAGGCAAAATATGGTGTAACAAAAGGTATATTCAGTCAATATCATTGTGATTCACTGGACTTTCTGTACTTTTCTTGTGTTTCTTGTTGTAGTGATTATTATTGTCCTGTAATAGTGCTGTTGCACCAGCACGTCTTGCTCACGTGCTTCTCCAGTACACATTCACTGTACAGTGTACAGAGACCAGCCCTGAACAGGAGCAGCACCAAAGGCTGCTCCACTCCACTGTGCTCACCAACATCACAGGAAAGTGACTGGCCAGGGAGGCTCTATTTCTTGACTGCAGGTACAATGCAAAAAAAAAACCTCTCAGGCTACCGGGGGCTCTCACATAAACATTGATTCTTACACTTATTCAATACTGGAATACATCAACACCACAATTGACAGTGTTACTACAGAGAAGCAGATCACACTGTACCCAAATCAGAAACCA
>JABJVR010004975.1:0-14072 GCA_025773905.1 Chitala chitala | reverse complement strand
TTGTCAGCAGGGCCATTCTGGCCATGCGTTTAGTACTGCAATTGCTGTGAGGGGGCTTATATAAACCAGGTTGGCCCACCCATAAAAATTTGCTATAATGCATTCAGCACCTTTTTTTCCCTCTGTCTCAAGACATATAAATCTCAAATTTATATATAAGAATAAATAAATAAATAATTCTGTTGTATCAGAATTGCCAAAAAATAAAACACCAAATGAAGACAAGGCTAACTGAAATTAAGCACATTTATTTTCTGTACTTACATAAGCTAATAAATATTTTATAATATGTAGAGATGACTGATTCAGATAACCGATTCTATTGTATAAGAATTGCTGATTTTGATGCTGTTTGTTTAAGACTCACACAGGTTAATAGCAGTATTATTTAATGAACTGAATTTGTAGTAGCTTGTGTTCAGTACCTATAAATACTTTTCTACTAAATAATGAAATGAAATACATTCTTTACAAAAAATAAACAGTAATTTCTCACATTTTAAACATTTCTCTGCCTTTCTCAATAATGTTATAATGGTTTCATTTTATTTAAAAGGGAGTTGGCGCCGAGTGGTCCCAAACAATTTAAACAGTTTAATGATGACTATTGTAAAACATAGCTGGAATGCAGATCCTGCACATGCATGCTACATAGCGCTATTTTTATGTATAGGTTAATCACATGCAGGGGTAAAATATAAATGCAGAAAATAAAAAAACACAAATGTGTATACAATTACTCCCAAACAGCAGGACAGGTAGAACACTGTCATCCCCATGCTGGTAACACTTGGACATATAACTGGTACTGTACTCTTCTGCTACACCTAATAATAATGCACCAGTTGACAGTTTTGACACTTTCCCACTGTGCTAGCAGCAGTACACTGTGCTGACAGAGCACAACACAGCTTAATTCACTTTCTCATTGCACAGGGATGCCTTGGAGAAAAAGGCAATGTTGGACTTGGTGATGTGAAATTATGTATTTGGGCTATAATAAAAACACATGACTACACATGACAGCTCATCAACATGGAGTTCACAGTCCTGCTTGATTTCTGCTACTCCTGTATGTCATGACTATATCCCCTGCTCTTGACACTGATATATTTTTTTGTGGTGGGGATTTTTAAAATTAGTTATATTATCACCTATGCATGATCATATATGGAGAGGTATTTCAATGCAGTATATCCTTGGCCTGTTAATTGCCTCTGCTGATTAATTCAAAAGTTAAAAAATATTATCTAGTTTTAGTATACAGTGTAAATATACCGCATCTTCTGAATGTCAAGAATACATTAAATTATTTAACAAAGTGACCTCCCCCAAATTTGCACCTATGATATGCGGTGTGTTTTTTCATAAAAACGATATTCTCAGAGAGACTGTTAGTGACACCTACTGGTTTAATGTTTTATGACCGGATATGCTCAATGAGTCTTTTTTTCGTGTTAAATGAGCTCTTGTATAGGCCGTTTTTGTGTCCACATCCTTTGTTAGTAAAGGCGCCTTGTTACCGCACATCCGAACACAGGAATCAGCAGGAACGGGACCTTTCCGGACCCAAAGCGGACCCAGAGGCAGCTTGAGCTCTAGTTCTTGCTCATTTTCGCTTCAGTGTAAAAAAACGGAGCCACTGGTGACTGCACGCAGTGTATGATCGGAGCGCTCTGAGTGTTTATGCTGCTGAATTCCTAATATATTTTATGTTTTTGAGTAATTTCTCTTTCTGGCAAACGGATAACATCCCAGCTCGCGTGTTTCTGTGCATTGGCGTGTATGAGGTCCCTTACAACAGGAGCAGCTTCGCAAAGCCACGCAAGTTAACATGAACCTGGGCGAGTTTCACTTTTAAGTTACGTGTTTTTTCTGTAATCCTTTGAACTTAATTTCATCCATGCCTTAAATTTTCGCGTGTACATTGTTTGCTGTTGTGCAATTTCAGTAAAAGAATGCAAAATGTCATTTTGCTCAGTTTTTATCCGTGAATTTAAATCTGCTGTGGTGTATGTAATATGTTTGTGGTATTTTACAGTGTTTTAAAGCATGCAGTTCCTGAAAACCACACTTAAGTAAAAGGTCATATATTTTACTACACAATTACTTCCGTAAATGTCAGTTTGTGTATTCATTGTGCATTCATGGGTTTACAAACACATCATGAGGTAGTTGGTAACTGTAAACATTCGTTTTTTATGTGTCATCTGTGATGGTCATTGCATACATGTGTTCTTAATTCTCTGTCACACACACACACACATACACACACCCGTACCCATGTGAAGTGCCAGATTCACTCAGTAATTTTAAACAAAATTTAATTGAATTTATTTAAAAATAAAACGGTAAATTTCCTTGAACACCAGAACAAAACCACTTAACAAGTAACAAAAATTAAGTAAATAGTAAATGAGGGGATATAGATGTTAAGCTGTGAAATCATTGTCACACCTGCAGACCTATACATAGTATATGAGTGAAGTAACGAATGAAGTTTGGGTAAATATCACACTGACAAAAATCACATGCATTCTGCTGTCAAATTGACACCAAGAAGCAGTGAACATGAGCACATAGAAAAATGACATTGTACCCAAATATAGCTCAGATAATTAGCATTGTTTGTTCAATATCATAAACATGAGCAGGAGGAGTGAGGAATTTGAACTGTTTCTGTTGATGCTGAAAACCATTTATACACAGGAGAAGCAGGATCTGGACTCACACTTTGTTAGTGTAGTTAGGTCTCTGTCAGGATGTGCTGAGTACAAATGAATGAGTTAGCATGCATATTGGTTAGAGGGTTGAAGTCGAAGGTGTTAAGAAAAATGTTGACGTCATGGTCATGGTGTCACAAAGTTAGAACGGTTAATGGACAAGCTAACTTCCTCTGGCCAATTAACATGTTTTTGTGAGGCCAGATACAAAAATTCTAAACATTTTTTTTTTTCTTTATGAAATTGTTTTGTATTTGTTCCTATTGTGTCATAAATTACAGTTTTAGTTTTTCGTATTTTGTGGAACAAGTTTTTTTTGTTTTGTGAGTGCTGTTGTATTTGATAATGACTGTTGTGCACATGGTCTCGCAGTCTCATGCCTTTTTATTGGGATCAGGGGACACTTACATATGTTAATTAGGAACAACTGGCACATGAACACACAGGATTCCCCATTATAACACATTTGTGAAAAATTGTGTTTTAAGAACATGTTATGAGTCTAACATAATTTTCTTATGACCTTCTTAGGACCTATTTATTCAAAGGAGCAAATTAAAGAAAAAAAAAACTTAGTAAGGTATTGGTGAATGAGTCCCAGTGTTCTTTTATACATAATAAAATGGGAATGATCAATTCCTACTCCGTTGCAGTGCATTTCTCAATACAGTAGGGTGTTTGGCAACAAAGTGAATCTGTTGAAGTGACAGGCATTACATATGAGTTTCCTCTCAGTCAGTATCACTGTTTCATGTAGTGGGGGGGGATTTTACAATCCAGGCATCATTATTGCTCCTAATCTGCATAAGATTGTCCATAGAAATGATGTTCCTTTGATAAAAAATTAAACAAGGTTTACTAATTTGGTGCTTTTTCTTAGTATTCTTGTTTTTGTGAGAATACATGTGATTAGATTGGATATGCATTTTAAACTGATTTACCTTTTTTACAGCCTTCTCATTTCCAAGCATCTTTTTTCATAGTAAAACACTTTTAATTTGTGCATATCTAATTTAATTTGGAATAATAAAAAGGCAAGCATTACATTTGCATAGTTTTTGAATTATAGGCAGAGAGGTGGTGCTGGCAGCCAGCACCTTCACATATACCATTGGTCTGAAACAAATGAGCACTTAGTTCAGTGGTGAGGGTGACTCTGTATGGCTCAAAATAGAAGCAGTAGCAGTTCAGCAATCACTACCCATACCGTCTTTACCTTGCAGATAAATCTGTAGTGTACCACACTATTCTGGCCTTACTGTGTGTGCTAACCTAGGATATCCAGCAAGATAAACACTTCATCCAGTCACCACTATGGTTGTTGGTTTTAAGTGAATTACTGAACCAGGATGTGCAAAGATACTGTGCTTAACAGGTTGAATAAAGGATTGTAATAGATAAACAGAAGCATATGTTGTCTGTGGACCATGACATTTTTTTTTGTCTTTCATGATGCAATATTTAAATTCAATTCAATTAATTTTTATATATACACCTTTTGCAACAATGTGCCTCAAAGCGCTTTACACAGGAAATTGCAGATATTGAAGAATTAATACAAATTAATGAAGCCAGACAACAACGGAGGAGAGGAACCAAAAACTCCACAGTGTGGAGAAAAAAAAACCTCTGGGGGCCCAAGGTTGACTGGCTGCCCAGCCCCTCCTGGGCATCCTAACATTACAGAGAGTAGTGGTACTTATTGAAAGCTTTATTTTTACTAGTAATATGATATAAATAACACAATGCAGTCCTCCTTTGCTCCTGGTGCTGAAACCGTTCTCATTGGCCTTCGGTGTCCCTCAGGCGGAGCTTCACAATATTTCACATGCTACATACTGTACATACTTGTGTAAACATCTAAATGTGCATTTCTTTCTCACTTTTTTTAGTTATTTTTCTTTTCGTTTTATTTTGTGTACACTGATTCCTCAGGGCTTGCAGAGTAAGAATTTCATTGTACAGTGCAACTGCTTGTTTTACTGTGCAAAAATCAGGTTTACTGAAAGTAAACCTGATTTTTGATTCTAAAGACAATACTATTCCTATGCTCTTCAATTGAATTCAATTAAATTTATTTTTATATAGCGCCTTTCACAACAATGTGCCTCAAAGCACTTTGTTGTTCCATTATGTCAGTATGACCATTAACCACCAGCAGGTGTCTCTCTAAACACTGCTTCATTACAAACTTGTGCTCCTCTGGCCTGCAAGGATGCTAAAGCATATCTTAATGTACCTGAACATCCATTCCCTCTTGTTGATCTACATCCAAATGTCCTGAACAAAGACATTTGAGATTTCTGTACTGGATGATAAAGGGAATATCGAGTTCCTCAAGATGATTTCATCTTAAGAATGAGTACAGTACAGATTGAGACGATACAAGGTTTTATTTGATTCTAGTGTAGCCTGTGAGAATTAATATACTGAGTTTTCAAAAGAAATAAGATTGTAAATAAAATACTGTAGTGACATTGTGGCTATACTAATTTCCCTGGTGGGTAGAGCACAGCATGTGATCCTTAATGAAGCATGTTCACACAGAACAATAAAAATCCATCATCAGAAAATTGCTGAAAAAAAGTGCTCACCATAGGAAATGGACACCAAAAACTGAAGTATGGAATATTGTGGAGTTTGTCTGTGTCTACAGATCTTGAAGTTTTAATGTTTGCATATGAAGATTAAACATTTATGTTGAAGAAAGAAGACAGCACTGCATCCATAATAGAGAGTGGTGGAATGGCAATAAACTTCAGAGTCAATATGTTAGTCAAATATTCCCTGTTTGTATTTAATGGATTGAACTTGGATGGTTTATAAAACATCTCATCTAACAGACAGCATAGTCCATTACAACAAAATTGTACTTTGATTTGCACCTAAATTAATTTTTATAAATGCAAAGTGTCAGCAAAAGAGAATGAAAGTCAAAACAATTCAAAATGTTGAGGATTTTAATGCTTACTCATATTTTTACATTTACTTAATTACACGTTGGTTAATGAATACGTTTTATTTAGTAGCCTACAGGAACACAGCTGAGGCTTGCAAAACTGGTGGAAGGCCACCACACTTTCTACTTCATTCCAGTGGAAGAGCTGGATCTCTCCCAACATGAGGAGGTAGCTCTTTACAGGTGACCTCCCAGCATGTGTGAAAGGCTACATTAATTGTAGTTTTTCAAAATGTTCAAATTAAATTTCCATTTTTTGAAATTGGAGAAAGCAGATACCCTTTGAGTTTTTTTATTTTTATAATATGCATTTTTTTTCTCTGTGTTGCATAATTGAGTTGGATGATCCTGTGACAGCCAAGCCTCTTGTGTGACTGAATCAGATTGACCTTCTGGAGCCAGTTGAATGTGAATTTGGTATCTAACATGGGATGGGTTAAATTTTGTTAGAACCTGTATGTGTTGTAACATGGATATGTATTTAATGGCAATAAACGTCTACCTAAAAGTGGTTACTAAACAAACTGGAAATTAAAAGAATCTCAAATTTATTGCAGGCAATAAAGAAGTGATTACGGACATTAGTGACATCACTTGTATTTAAGCTCTTTGCTGTTCATTGGTGTCATGAATTGTGGTGCAACATGGTTATTAATGTGCTGTCTCATGTTCCTGAAAGCTCGGCCATTTTAGTGCTCTGCAAGGATTAAAGATTTGTTCTCTCTCTCTTGGTCTTGGTCTACCTCTGGAACAGAAGGAATGGTACTCTCCTCTGAATGTAGAAATATTGCGCTGTACCACACCTGCCACCATAATATTGCATGCTCTGGGGTGATGCTAAGCCAACAAACAATTTGGAACTGGACCTGTAGTATTCTAGTTTGTCATCACAACCCTGGCACTTAACTTGGTATGGCTTAGGTTGAAGCAGGACAGGTCCAGGTGTTGTATCAGGGAAAGGCAGTCATTATGGAGGCCAGGCAGAGCTACCATCTGTCTGAAAGAACCATCAAACTGTTCTGCAATTTAAAATATTAATATTAAAATACATTTAAAATATATTAATTGAATGCTTATATACCCTTTGCAAATTTGTTGCATAACATACATTTTCTGTATATCTGTGAATTGTGGGCCTGACCATTTTGCCCTTAACATTGGATTTCATTTGTCCAGCATCACAGATATATGCTAATATGCTGCATTACACTGGGAAATAAAGATTTGAGTTTGAGCAGAGAATTGTGTCATTATCTGGCCATTATTGCTGTGGAACAGTTTCCTATTTGCATAATCTCCTTCCTTCACTGAAGGTGCATTGACAAAACATTTCTAGTTTCAGTTGCATCCGATGACATTACGGAATCATGAAATATTTATACAATGTTTTTTTTTGTGATAAAATGATCACTAGCACCAGTAAGGTTTTGTGTTATAATGAACCTAGTTCTCTTTAATAATTTGCAGAGGATTTTGTACAGGAAATGGATAATATGTGAGATTGTGACACTGCCACATACAGTCAGGCTGCCCTCATTAAAAAGGCTGCCCAATATAAATAAGGTGGCAACATTGTCAAGGGTTTCCACAATATGGTTTTCCATAAGTATACCTTGTATAGCCCTAGCCATGGCTGTCGTTCTTTGTTTTGTTTTGTTTTGAATGGTCAGCTGATCAGAAGACATCAGCTGACATGCTACCTGTCGATTCTCACAAGTCAATGTCTACGAGAGTCCGGACTGTGGAAAAAAATATATAAAATCCTGTATACTTTGCAAAGTGGACTGCTGGATGGTTCCCGAAGACACAGGAGTGTTTGGACAATTCTCTAAACTCCGTGGGGAGAACTACGTATCAGTGAGACGGACTTTGTTTGTTTGTCGTTACTTTCGGTTTTCTTTTTTTTCATTTACGGCGAAGTGTGGGTCATATATATTGTGTATTAGTGGTGAAAAGTTGTGTATTTGGGGTGTACATAAGCACATTTGGGGTGTATCGAGGGGTTGTCTGTATATTTGGAGTGTATATATGTGCAGCTTGAGGTGTACTTGCATAAGAGGCGGGACGGTAGAGTAGTGGTTAAGAAATAAATCATATTCTTTCTTCATCTGACATACTTGCGGTATACTCTCAGCGCATTATAGAGACGCTTCATCAATAGAATCATTCCGTTGTAAATTAGTAAGATCCTTTTAACTTTTGCCGGATTGTTACAAGATGAATACATTGTAGGCACCCTTTGCTTACAGTTTAACATACACTAATGGCCCAAAACATGACTGGTGGTCAAAACATTATGACCACCAGTCTAATATGCTGTCTTTTGCATACCACCAAAGCAGCTCTAACATGCCAAGGCATGGACTCTAAAACACCTCTGAAAGTTTTCTGTGGTATCTGCCATTAATATATAATCAGTTAGTCCTGTATGTTGGGGGTAGAGGCTTTATGTATTGGATTTGTCAATCCTGGACATCCCACAGATGCTTAAACAGATTGAGATCTGAGGAATGTGGAGGCCAGGGCAAAACCTTTGAACTCTTCCTCATGTTCTTGAAACCATCCCAGAACACATAGGGCGCAGGGCAGGGGACACCCAGGGTGGGGCGCCAACCCACCACAGGGCAATTAATAAAGTTAATTTATTCACAATGATTCTAAGCAAGGAAATGTTTTGCTTATTAAAGTAGATTTTGTTCTTACGGCTCTGGTACTGCTGGAGTCCTGTGGCACAGGGAAGTTGCTCACGCAGCCACTTGTGTAACATTTTAGTTTGTTGCATTTTAATATAACAAAATTTGATTTGCTTGTGAGTTTTCTATCATTCACATGTGAGTTTTCTATCATTTCTATCATTCACATGCAGTTTAAGTTCACGTTTGGATCAATGCATTAAGAAAAATTATTATATGCTTGTTGCTTGTGTAATTGTTGGCTATTCCTGACTGCTAATTTTTTATTGCCTAAAATTGGATCATAATGTCAAAGCAAATGTTTATAAGTAAAATATTTAAGAAACTGTGGCTATACTGCTGTAAGCAATGCAGTCAAAAAGGAGGGTCCATTCAAATTAAAAACATATTAGCATTATTCAAAATTTACTAATATTAATGTATTTTTTCTAAATATAAATATCTAGCATTTTGATTAAACACAATTATTTCATATTTGTGTAAAAAGACTGAAGCCACTTTACCTTCCACGTAACTCACTGCATTACCATCATGGCCCAGCAGTTGGTGCTCTGCAGCTCACCAGTTGAGAAACCCTGCTTTAATCAGTTGTTTGTAGTTATCTTATTTGTAATTCTGACATGTCATAGAATATAGAGAGGAGGATGAGTTTTTTTGAAAGCTGTTATTGGTTGGATGAGCGCTTCTAGGAACCGTATTCCTTAAATAATATAACTATGAGTCATCATGAATAGGCATTACTGGTTGTGTTATGATCTTATGTAATTAAGACCCAATATTAATTTATTGCCCTTTCAAACATCTATGCATCAACATGTCTGTTCACACAAACCCATTATACATGTTGTAAATCATAGTGAGACCAAACTAAACCATACATTTGAGAAGGATGGCTTTTGTTTGTTTTTTTTTCCCCATCACAATAGTCCCAGTGACTAAAAGACATTACTTAAAGTGTAATAAAAAACTAAAAACTTTCTAGCAGTCCTTAGTAGAGGTAGACAGTTCTTAATGTTGCATCAGTAGGAGAATCTAAAGTTTCAAGTAATTTTGTATCACAAACCCTAGCCTAAAGTAAAACAGCTTTTATTGCTATCCATGTATCAAAAGGCAATGCAGAGAGCTCCACATGGGTTTGAAAATACATATACCAATATGTTTAGATGTAAGTTATTCAATATTTTTCCAGCATTCTGCTCAATGGTGAGAAGGCAGCATGGTTGATTAGTGATGTTTGAACTCCAGCCGCTGGGGCTCCACATGCCAGTGAATGGCGAGTGCTGGTCCCAAGCCCAGATAAAATGGGAGGATTGTGTCTGGAAGGGCAAAACCTGTGCCAACTTGATGCTGTGATGACTTCCTCATGGGGAGCAGCTGAATGCTGAGTTCTGAATGGAGGGAAACAGTGAGACATACATGGAATGTATAAATAAAGCTGGTTTAATTCAATTCAATTCAGTTCAATTCAATTAAATTCAAAACACTTTACAGTATTTGTCCCTGAGGGGCAATTAAGAGGCACAGAGAGCATCAATACAAACACAAGTAAAAACACAGATGGGGAAAAAAAATGAAAATATAAATAAAATATATCAATATATCATGGTCATAGTGTTACACTTATTCTCTGAACTGATATTCTCTCAACAGACAAAACAGCCACAGTGAAATCATCAAGGTGAATATAGTTAATCATGGTCAACTAGTAACAAAATAGCAATTTCTCTAAACTATAGTCTGTGGAAACAGAAAATGACCTTCTTTTCCTGAGTAATAACTTGTACTAAACGGTAGCACTAGCACATGCTCAATGGGTAGAGCACCAGGCTGGGAGGTGGAAGTCCCCCAGTCTCTGGTTCAAATCCCAGCTAGGTGTGTCCTTGAGCAAGACACTCAGCGCTAGCTCCCTGGGTACCATGTGGCTGCTTACCCCTCCCCCTAGGGGGATGGGTCAAATGCAGAGGACAAATTTCATTGTGACATGTATGTGCAATGTGTATATGTATGCAATGACAATAAAAGCTGATTGATTATATAAACATATCAGATAGTCTAAGTCAATGAAGAGATAACTACCATGGTTAACTCTTAACACTCACCTGTTCTTAACCCCTTCAGTATGGAAAATCTATGTGAAGTATTGTTCTATTGGTGAAGGTCAATTTGAAGAAGCATTGCATTAACACTCAGCACTGTGTTCCAGTCCTAAAGCTGCATTTCTTCTCATTGCCTCTGCCTTTTACCCTTTAGTTTTTCCTCATTTCAGATTTAATATCTGGCCTGGTGTAACAAGCTGCATTTTTGGATAGTGTTTTGGGTGAGAAATAAAAGCAGTTTTCTTCAGCTGAAATATCTATTTGTGACATCTAGATTCAAATGAAAATGAGATGGGAAAGTTTGTGATATCATCTCAAATACTTGGGAAACAATTGCAGATTAAGATTTCAGACACAAAATCATGCATAGAGGTGCTATTGAAATCAGCCATTTACAATTACAGAAAAAGGAATTTCACAAGGATTCATCCCAGGCATCATCTTTCAAATACATTCTAGAATGTTGACTGTTAGTCCTCTGTTTCTTTTTACAGAGTGTCAGATAAATCTATTTCTAGTTTCAGGTTTAACAGTAATCACTTACAGTAGTATTTTTTTTTACTTCAGTCATTTTGTGTCAGTTAACCTTTTTTCTTCACATCACAAATCTGTTTTTAAGTTCAAATGATTTTAATTGTAGAATCTAAGTTGTAATTTTTCACAAATTGCATAGTTTGCTTTATGTACATCCATGACAGAGGTCTACAATTGCTGTCAAATGCTTTTATTGTTTTTATATAACCAGTGGCAGGCCTTACTTATTCTTGGCTGTATTAACACAAAGTCACAGAAGAATAAAGTACAGTTACATCTAAAAACTATATTTTAGGCAAAACAAGCAAGTGTTGATGTCAAAGGTGAATATAATATGCCAAGTTGAGACATGCATTGATAAACACAATGTGCACATTTACAATCAAAAATACAGTGCAAAAAAACAGTCCTTATCACAGCTGGGAAATCGTGGCAAAAAGAAGAAAACAGAAATGGAGGCCAGATGCTTTCAGATCATCACAGATGCAGACTGATGAAAAATGTTCAGCAAAATTATATAGGTGCAGTAGGTATAGTGTTGATATGAATGGAATACCACATCCAGGACAGTCTGTGCAGTTCAGCAAATACTGAAGACTAATGCAAAAAGAAGGCCACTGTACACCACAAAACTTATATTACATTATGAACAATCAAACAAGCATATACCAGTGGTAACACTAGCACATAAAACTTCCCACTGTTATCAGCCAACACTGTAACGAAAATACAACTAAAATGACAAACACAATATTTATGATTGTTCAGGGTTTATTCACAGACTGTCAAAGGAATTAAAATCATGAATCTGGGTCTTCAGTATAAGGACAATTAATACAAGCTATCAGCACACTGGCTTCTTTCGACTTAAAGGTTTTTCTTCACAGGTTTCCCTTCTATTAATAGGCTCAATATCCCTTGTACATGTGGAATAATGCCCCCAGTGGCCTGGATTATGTAACAAATCACCACCAATGCATCTCTATTAATTTGGAATACATTTTAGCCTGAAACGGGGCATGTGACCATTACATGCTTCCCTTACAGTGGAACACAGTACAGACCCATAATATTGTTTTGTTTTCCTCATATACAGTGTCAGCAGACCCTAGACATTCTAAAAAATCTATTTTGTAATTGACACTTCAGTTTGTGCACGGTTTTGGTAGTTTCCTTTCACTTTACAGCCCGTTTAGCAGAAGCCCTGGTTTCAGGCTGATACACTGGTTGAGCACATACCCAATCCAAAGTTCTCTCCTTTTTAGAAGTCCTCCACATTGTGTCAGGCATTGTAATACTTGGCTTTCTTCTGCTAAACTCACTGTCATTTTCTGTGAATTGCTCAAATAATTTTTAAAGCTGCTTAGAAATCTTGAATATATTTCACCTCTCATCTGTAAGGTTTCTCCACTTCTAACTAACTGGGATGAGCACATTCTGACTGGTAAAAGAATATGAAAGAACTTCCAGAAAACTTGTGGACTACAAAAACCATTTATGCTTCAGTCTGAGATGCAGACAAGACAGAGTTATTCCCAATAGGCTTCACCTGCACTCCTCTGTGAAAGGTGAAAAAGCTTAAAAAATCCTACAAAAGGCCCAGCTCCTGCTTTTCTATGAAACTAAGAGAGGTGCATTTCACTATTAATGCCATGGAAGAAAAAGTGGACCAGATTATCCAGACACTGAAATTACAACTACCCATTGAAGCCTTGGAAAAAGTATCTCAATTTCTAGAAAATGCACAACTGTCACGGTTCTGTGACAGACACAGAAATTCTAAATTTATAGTCACTGCTGAACTACCTACACAGTACAGTGGAACTAGAGAAAGGAGGGTAGCACAGTACAGTTCCAGGAGAAATGGGTGAAAAACTTGTCTGACAGGGTGCTAACCCAACCGGAAGAGTGTCGTGGCAAAAGGACTACATTTTTCCATAATACCAGAGCAGCTACCAGCAGTAGACCTCGTCACATTCCAGAGTCAGCCATCACAAACTATTTGGCCTTTTTTGAACATAGCAATGTTCACATTCTGAACCAATGGTTTGAAAGAGGGGTAAAGGAGGCAGTCTATGCAAGACTGAAACATCCTTCCCTTAACAGAGGAGGTGGCCTAAGACACCAATCATCACCTACATACAATGCAATTCTTTCAACAAGGCAGTTTCTTAGTCCTTCACACTTGGACTCATGTAACTGTAATGACCCACTGCCACTCCTGAGGCAGTCTCATAGTCGTTCTCACCTGGACTCATGTGAACCTAATTAAAACCTACAAACGACTATCAAGGTGTCAACAGCTCACATCATTTGTGTACCTGCCAGTTAGTTAGAACTGAAAAAGCCTTTTGAATGAGAGGTGAAATGTCTTCAAGATTTTTAAGTGTAATGGCGGTTTAACCATATTAATTATATGCACGACCATTTAGTCTTAGGGTCGGTAGCTCTAATGTGTGTTCCAGGAATAAAGACATACTGAGACATTCAGCTTCTTTGTGGCTCCTTGAAAGTTTTATAAAAAAAAAAAAAGAATAAAAAAACAAATGCAGAGTCCAACTGTGTTTTGTCTGGTCCAATACCGTTTAAACATCACAGGTTTCTCCCTTACAAGTTTCTCGAAGGCTTCCACTATGCACATTAGCTTGTTCCATATGAGAGTAGACTCTTACACTTTTCATGCTCATGTTACATGTTTTGTCTGGTCCAATACTGATACACGTTCACGTTACATGATACACTTTCATGGTTAAAAGCTTGTTTTGATCTAGGACCAACACAAACTTATCTCTTACTAACACACTGTGTTGGCCTTTTATGAACTTATTCTACTTTGCACATGCACTTTCTTACAGCAATATAACAATAAACATCCTCTAACCAAGAGTTAGAGTGGCTCACTCTAAGATAGATAGAGTATCTAAGTGGCTCACTAAAGTTATATGGCTGAACCTAATAACATAACAAACAACACTCCACAATAAGACTTCAGTGTAAACGACTAATGAAACAGCCCCTCCCAACACAGTGGTCACTGAAATAACTTGAAACTGATAAAAGTAATATT
>JABJVR010004972.1:0-10217 GCA_025773905.1 Chitala chitala | reverse complement strand
GTCTTTGTTTTCGGGGGGCCGTGGGGGGGTGTGTGTGTGGGGGTGGTGGTGGGGGGGGGGGGGGGGGGGGCAGGCTTTGGCTCATTCCTGCCCAGTGACGTAACACTAAAGA
This sequence comes from Chitala chitala, assembly GCA_025773905.1. Taxonomy (NCBI): domain Eukaryota; kingdom Metazoa; phylum Chordata; class Actinopteri; order Osteoglossiformes; family Notopteridae; genus Chitala; species Chitala chitala. The sequence continues at coordinate 10,105 of JABJVR010004972.1, read as the reverse complement.
GCTGAAATGCAGAGCGGAGCACAGACGGCGGGCAGAGACATGGTCCCCAGAGAGACAAAGGCAGGGAGTGACGTCATCGGCCAGAGGCGCATGTCCCAGGTGAAGCTGACAGCGATATTCTTTCTGTCTGCTTCTGGTGTGAGTTTCTTTGTTTTACACTACAGTGAGATCTGTGGTGGTGGTGAGTTTAGCATGATGATGCAACAGAGACAGGAAAGCACAGGCCTTCCAGGAGGCATCACCTTTGTATACAAAGCCGATGTCACGACTATGGCCCCTGTTTTGACCGCTCGGGTTTAATATCTTTATGCACTGGGCCCAACCTCTCAAACAGGTAACTGGTAAAAACACATGTGCAGACAGAGCTCACTGTACCAACATGACATACACCTGAGAATGAGTCTGTACCTGTCAACAACAACAAAAAAGTACAGGAAAATCCCACTATCAGGCAAAGATGTCCTAACAGCAGCTGCATCTCACAGACAGTGAAGTGAAGCTCCTCATGACTAATCCTCTGGTTACACTCCATTTACACGCCATGCCTGCTCCTGACAGTAATCTGCTAATCTGCAATGATCCTGGTGGGCTACACACTAGTAAGAGACAGCAGAACAAATCGCGCTCGAGAGGAAAAAACTCACTTCCAGGCTTTCAGTTTTTCAGATATTTCTGGCAAATTAAGGTGAGCCCTTAAACCTTTACAGTAACAGACATTGGCAGACACTGGCCTTTCTGCAAGCCCAACATCAACAGATGGTCAGTTAAACGCCACCTAAGTTACCCTTTAGATGACATCTGTGCTGCTGTTTAACAACACTCTGCTTCAATTTCTCCACGCTGTTTTCAACAAGGAAGTGCGTGTTCACCCAACTCAGACAGATTCTCAGAATAATGACATGCAAGTCCTCTGAGCTCAGACTGAAGACAGATCCTCCAGGCTCACAAAACCAAGAGCCAAATCTCATTCTGTCAAACAGAGGCCCGTGGCAGAGCAGGTACGACCCATGTGAGAGAGAATGAAAGAAGAGATTACATTCCATAGCAATATTAAGACCTCATTGTTCCAGAAGTCACCTGAGCACCCCAACAGAGGGCATATAACAGCAGGAAAGCTGATACCCTTCTTTTGGTTTCCATTAGAAGGAGAGCAACCAACTGAAATTTGACTCGCAGAGTCTTACAATAAACATCTCAGTTCTACACACTGTACACATTATACAACTATGTCTTTGTACGGCTGTGGTTCCGCTGATTTTAGCTTAATAGCACAGTTCACTTTTTCAAAAACTCCTGGGTGTTGCACATATTTTCTCAGGAAGTTAAATTATTTTATGTAACTGGGTGTGTCTTTCTGAGAACGATATGAAAAGACTGCAGCTTCCACGCCATAACAAGCCTTGAGGCTCATTAAGAAACTCCGCCTATCTATCGATAGTCACACGCTGCCCAGACGACAACCTGCAAGTTCCGGTGACCGGAGCAAACACCGTGACGTCTGACTGTAGTAACTGCTGCTCTGACAGTCCATTGGACTGCAATGTTTAAAGGAGTTTAGGCACATAGACATGCACTGACTGGCATCGTCCAAGGCCCACGGGCCAGGCTAGCTAAGGAGGGCTCAAAGCCCAGAAGCAGAAGGAGATCTCAGCACCCACAAGGCTCTGGACGCTAGAACCAAAGGCAACACCACCACCGAAGACCTAGACTAGCCCACGTTACCTCCTTATGCTTCAGCTCCAACCAGGCTGTGTAAAGGGGGACACGGTGCGCCCCACTGGAGTCGAGCAGGTGCAGGCTGTCCTGGGTAGATCACAGGAGAGAAAGCCTACATTAGAACCCCTTCTCATCGCGCTAACAAGTCCCACCCCCCAGCGATGGGACGACTCCCATGCAGACGTACGCGTGACCACCAACCCGTCCTGCAGCTTCAACAGCAACTGTGTGAGCCGTCCTGAGCTCTGATACCCAGACACCGGCATCTCGATCTCTTTCATTAAACATAGACTCTAACCAAATGGAAGGCGTTACCACGCTATTTAACAAGATTTCAACTTTTGTGCAACACACAAAGAGACATGCAGCGTTAGCTAAAATAAAGCAATGACTTTGTGTTCATTTGTTTAAAATTAGCCTTAAAGCGCTGTACTCAACACGATGTGAAACGAGTGACAGAGCAAAAGTCAAATGTTGTAAACACTTAACAATGTGAGTGGTTTAAAAAAACATAAAAAGCTAGACAGGATTAAAGCTGCAAGGGTGGATCATGGGTAACTGACAACAACTGGACATGCAGAGATATTACAGCTTCCAAGCTGAGGGTCACAACCTTAAGTACCAGGAGAAAACTTATCAGGGGTTGTTTCCCTCAAGTCATCCGTCATGGAAAATTCTGGTGTCCAGGGTTAAGGTTCTAACACCCATCAGCAAAATGTAACAGGTGTGGGAAAAGTCCCAGCAGAAGTTAACTGTCATTCACTAGGGTGGAAGATGCAGAAATTCAACATTACATTGTTCAATCTTAAATAACTGACACTTAATCAAAACCACAATCCATTTCCTACACATTTACAATATTAAGGACTGTAGTCCTTAACTCCTTATTTGCCTTAACGATGGTCTAACTAACGGTCAGCCTTTCATATTACCGGCAGTGTGGAATTACAAGTGAGTTTAGAAGTTTTTCAAGGAGAACATGTGTATAGTTTATGAATAATGGGCATACGCAATCTTTACAGGCTATGTACACCACAATAAATAGCTACAGAAGTTTAATACGGTTATAATCAATTCAAACAACAACGTTGCATTACCTAATTCCAATAAAAGCCAGTATTAAAAACGAAAAAAAATTTATTAGCCTGCAGTTTGGTCACAGACGTAAATCTCGATAACACATTAAAATTCAAATAAACCAGGAATGTAAAAAATGTTGTCTTTATCACAGTCACTTTAGATTTCTCAGGGTACACATAACAAAGTAAAAATGTAAAAAATCAGAGACAGCGATGGGTTACACCCGGTGGTTATTATAACCAGAACTGCCCTGAAACACGAACCTACAGGTCACCTAAAGTTAGACACCCACAGAAAGTGCACGCCCTGCCACCTCACTGCTAATGACCCCTGACCCACACCTCTGGCAAGCTGCTACAGGGATAAGCAAAAAAAAAAAAAAACACCAGGAAGCCATAAATGTCCTCTACCCTGTTCCAGCACACAACAAACTGAAGTTCTTCTGTTAAGACAGACTGACGCATGTCAAATAATATGGAATTAATGTGGCTTTTTGCAGTACAATATACAAAGAAACTGGAAATGCGTAAATACAGCTAGAGTGCTCAGGCAGTAGAGTGGCTCGGGTGCTTTTTCCTCTGTAAAGCGCTTTGAGGCACATTGTTCTATAAGGCACTATATAAAAATAAACTGAACTGAACTGAATAAAGTGGGAGCAAAATGTCAGAATATGGAAGGTGGTAAAAACAAGTCTGTCTGAAGAGCAATGATGCTGGTGATTTTAAATACATATTCTGAAAAGCACATGGACATTTGCTTCTTCATTTACTTTATTTAGGTTTTCAGAAATAACAAAACATATTGGGAACATTTTATATTAATTTTTTCATTAAGTGTAAAATGCTGTAGAGTTTACACTAAATTAAGTTGTATTAATAAGCAGTAACCATGTAAAAACGGGTAATACAGTGGTGTCCTGAGCTCTTTGTCCTGCCCTTTACTTTGGGGTGTTGTCTGGTTTCCCACCTTGTCCATGTTTCCTATAGTTTGATATCCAAGTTTGGTACTCCCTTATGTCCTATAGTGGACATGTCCTTGTGTTTAATCCCTGTAAATAAAAGCATTCGTTTGACTCAGTGACCAGGTCAGGTCCTGTGCTTTATGTAACACAACCTCTTTCCAGAGACGTTGCAGCCATCTGACCGCTACAGAACCCACAAACAATCCCACCACACGAGACAGAGAAAAGTCAACAATAACCGTGACAACTTGTGTGTTTTCTGTCTCAGCTGACACAGTTGTTTGCTCCGTTAAAAAGCCCGACCCGGACAGGTCACAGACATGACCCGGTACTGCAACTGTTTGCCTGGAGCTCAGCACACTTACTGACTCAGGATCTTCTGAGATCCCTATGCAGGGGGCCACAGACAGCTGTAAGGTGAGGAGATATGTTTAGCCAGCCCCCTGTGGAGAACCACTTGACCCCCGCGAACCCCTTGCCCCATACACCAGGGCAGCTGTGTCCACACTCCAGCTGGTTATTCGCACACGAGCGACGGACCCCAGACTGGTGAGCAGCAGGGGGGACCTGGGGATCTCCCCTCGCCATTCTGCCATCCAGTACAGCCTGTGTCTTTGTAGAAAACACTGCAGACGGTCTTCTTTTATAGGCCACACTTCACTCATAGAGGCTCGTCACCAGTAGTCCTTTGGGTTGATTCTTAAAAACTACTAAAACCATTAACAACTTCCTCATGTACACAGCGTACTGAAAGCACTCTGATTGGGTAAAAAGAAGCAGGTCATTTCCTGGAACAGCACACGTCACCTTTGACCCCTTGGCTGACCCTTAAATACCCTCTGCTTATACAGACACTTTAACTGCCGGGCCTGCTGCTGCTGATTTACGAGATCCTCCACTGGCCTGGCAGGAACACACCTGCAGTCACACCTGCACACATGGGATTGCTGACCCTAATAATTGTTTTGAGTTTCCTCAATTAACTTTGATATTGCCAGGGGACAGCTGAGAAAACGAGAAATCAACATCGCGCAGGTTCCCGGGAGGGTATGCACTTATTAAAAAATGCTAAATAACTTGCAAATCTGAGGCATGAAACACAACCCAGGTAAGATTACATAAATCACACCTTAAGTAGTGATAATGGCACAAAAGTTCCTGACATCCTGGGAGTGCAAAATAAAAGCACCGCAAAAGGCAGAGAACGACCTGAGTGCACCTTCAGGAGTAACAGTATCGGCTGTCACACAGACATCTCTGAACGTTATATCAGTTTAACGCAATTCCCATGAACCAAAATAAATAATGGGAAGGTTTTATTAATAATAATAAAAAAAGGATATATATATCGCATATGAGACAAGCCAAAAGTAATATACACCGTGGGATATTTTAAAACACTGGGTTTCGCACTCAATGAATCTGATACACCTTCAGTCTGGTGTGCTGAAGCACTGAGAGACACACACGCGCGCGCGCGCGCACACATGCGTGCTCATGGTCTGTTCTGTGAGCAGTCTGTGAGCAGTCTGTGAGTGATCAGCCATCTGGTGATGAAGATGGCGGCCCATCCTTGCTCAGCTGGGCCAGTGGCCGCTCACCGGTGTCTCACCTTGTTGTAGTAGTGCAGCTGCACGGAGTGCCACTCTCCATCACTGACGCCTCCGGGAACAAACGGCGACACAGTGGTCTTAGTTTCGCCTAAATCGGACACAAACCAGACACATAACAGTGTGAAACTGTTTGTTTTGGACATCTTTACAATGTTTCAGTAGCTAACCTCCCACAATTCACTCATAAAAAAATGACAATGAACAAACTGCTTTGGGAAGCACTGATTTTTTTTTCTTGAGTGTCATGGCATTTTGTAAGTAACAGTGTTGTCTAAGAAAATCTCTGCTTTGTTTCTGTCTGACAGTGACTTGAACAAACTGACTGAAAACACACTGGGGCACATTCTCAAATAACAATAAATCTCCTTCATGAAATTGTCCAACCGCTTAGATTTTTTTACACCCTACTGGCAGTAAATGAGATATTTTGCAAACATAACAGACAAAAATGTACACAGGGCTTAGGGAGTGTTTACCAAAGGCAGGAGGTCCCAGGCATAAAACTCCCAGTTTCAGCAAACAGTTCTGCAGCCAAGTAGTGAAGGTGTTCCCATTTCCCAGGTATAACTGGGGGACGAGCCTATCTCCCTTCCACACTTGGTATGTACGTGATCATGAATAACAATATTTTTTTTTAATCTGGATATCTGACACCTGACAATGCACATGCGAGAACAAATATAATTATGTTATTTAATGGTAATCATATTAGAGACACCGACCAGCTTTAGATCTCAGACACAGTTAGCTCTTAGTGAATTAAATATGTCCACCGTTTAAAATGATGCTCTTAAAATGTATTATTATTTTTTACAGTCTTGTTCATTCTTGTTCTTTGTACATTCTGCTGTTTAATGCACTGTATAAAACCACACTACACTGAATTGAGTGTACAGACAGAATCTGTGTTTAATGCAATGTAATGTAGGCAGAAACACTAATTGCTCATAACAATGTACACTACAGGCCTGGACCCAAACCACCAGGCAGTTTCCCATAAAATGTGTGCATTGACTCTGTTAGCTGGGGAGAGCTCCATATTGGAAAACACTATTTACAATATTTCAGTGCCTTTATAATGTCATTATCAGCATTAACCTGACCAACACAGATAAAGTGCAATTAAGTTTTAGCACTCAGATAATTAAAGCAGTCATTATACCATTTTAAATTATATGAACCCTATGTTATCTGAAAGTCCCATCGTAATGATTAGAGTTAGTCCACTTTATTTGCCTATTCGTTGGTAATGACAGTCTATATTGACAAAGTGGCTACAGTGTCAGACGGGCTGGGACCGACGTAGCCTTCACATGTTAACTGAGAGCAATTTCATTAGAATCAACTCCTGTAAAAAGGAACAATGCAATAACTGGTTATTCTATAGTAAAGATTTCAGGTGTTTGACGGACAAAGACTGTTTACAGAGTCCTAACACTGAATTAAAGATAAACCCTCATTTGGTGACTGAGTTTTCTTGCAACGAGCAGATCGTTAAGTAAAGGGTTCACTAAGTGAAAATCAAGGTAGTCTAGGTGTGACCATGAGTGTGCTTACGACTTCTGCCGTAAATACTCGGTTTCTTAAAAGATTTACACTTCATAAAGTGCCCATTTTTTAGCAACATTCTGCACATTCTACTTCAAAGATGTCTCAAATTGTGGTGAAATTTTGTCATAAATGCAGGTATTCATTATAAAATTGATTTTTTTCTTTTATTACCATTGTATGTTCAAATGGCTGCTAACTGAAGTAGATGCTAAATGGCCACTGCTGTTACAGCACCTCACCTGCAGAGAAGGTGAGCTGGACCTGCTCCTCAACGATCTCCAGGGCTACAAAGTCGTGCTTCTCATTAAACCTGCCGTTGTACAGCAGGAGGGCATTCCTGTCCCGGGTGGCAAACCTGCGGGCACACAAGCTGGACCATTATAGTTGTGCCGTGTGGCATCCCTCTTCCAGCTGTTTCAGTGCCTTCCGGCTCCGGAAACAAACAGATCCGTTGGATGATTGTGAACAGGCTGTAACAGGAGGCAGGGTCACTCTCTGCCATAAACAGCTCAAGATGAAAAACAGAGACATTTCCTTTGAGTGACCAATCAGACACCAATGCTCACAAATGCTAAGGACTTCTGGCTGTTCTAGCAGTGCTTTCAGAAGCTCACTAAATCTTTATCAGGGCCGATCAGCAGCGGCTCAGACAGGGACACACAGCAGGCTGCATGGTGTATAGCAACACGGATATTAACAATACAAACAGTCCAGCTGGGGGTGAAAGCAAGAGAAACAAAATAACCGGGAAAGAAGGAAGCAGGATATGAAATTTAAATAACTTGGTTCAAACTCCCTGCACAAGGACTCTACGAAGCCTCTTGCGAAGCCCCTTATGCTCTGAGTGTTCGACATGGTCCTGAGCTGAAGCACTGCTTCAGAACTAAAAACCTCTGTTGACCTGCGTTGACATGATTCTGTTCCATACTGCACAAATCTCTGCTGAAGGCTGAAATCTCCAGGCCTGGGATCATCGACCCAGCCCAGATGTGCTCCGACTCGTCCGTTTAGCAGACAAAGCTCACGGCACACTTTTGATCGGTGCAACCGCACAGCCCACTAATTACAGGTTTACCAGATGAGCTGCTTCTGGGCAGCCCGTTTTCTGTTTGCTTTGTTCCACTATGGGGGAAACTGACGCAACATCTTCCCAGTCCAAATGAAGAATAAAGAACTCCCACATGGAAGGGAGTGTGGAGTGTTTACACTGAAGGGAAGAGTGAGGATAACATTTACATGTATTCATTTATTAGAAGCTTTTATCCAAAGAGATTTACAACACTTTACTTACATGTTACAGAGATATTGGTTCTCTGCATTTAACCCGTCCCCCTGGGGGGGGCAGTGGGCAGCCATACGTGGTGCCAAGGCACTAGCATTTAAGCGTCTTGTGCAAAGACACACCTGGCAGCTGGGCTGGGATATGAACAGGAGGCTTCTGCATCCTACCCTGATGTTCCACCAAGCTCATCACCAGACAGACACTGCGTACCATCCCAGTATAAACCCAGGGGGTGGATATGGGACATACAGTGACCACAGTGATAGAAGGAAGATTAGACATGTGCAAAGTTTATAGTTAACTTAGTCATCCAAGTACAAGGCAGGGCTGTCACATGGGTAAAGAGGCTATGGGCAGGATGGTGATGTGGGTACAGAGGCTGTGGGCAGGATGTTGATGTGGGTACACAAGCTATGGGCAGGATGGAATTGCAAGTAGATGAAAATGTGGGTACAGGGGCTGTGAGCAGTATGGCACACGTCCAACACTCACATGAAAGACACGGTGAAGTGGAACCTCTGCCTCAGGCCTCTGAACGTGATGAAGGACTGTCCAGGGAAGCTGCGAGTGGTCATCTCGCAGTAGGGCTTCTCATACTCCCCTGGGGGGCACTGACACATGAACCCCCCCACCAGCAGGTCCACACACCTTCCTCCATTCTTACAGACGCCAGGTACGCAGCGGCCCGAGCGAGCATCCACCTCACAGTGCTCACCTGAGGAAGACGAAGTCACAGGTAACATGCTGATGCATTCTCCAGCCATGAAGGAACGCGTGCAGTCAGCTACACGGTGCACAAATCACACACACACACACACACACACACACACACACACACACACACACACACACACACACACACATCACCTGCAACTCACTCCGCAAGCAGTACAAGTAGTCTCTGTACTTTATGCAAATCAGAGAAAGCTCTCCAATCCAAAAGTGTCACGTTCTTGTTCATCAATAGGACTGAACCTAATTGCACACTGGGGGCGTGACTGGTGATGACCTCACTCCTGCAGGACAGTGCCTGGTTAGCAGGCACTGAGGGGGATCCGCTTTCCTCTAATTCAGAAACCTGAGTTGATCCTAGTCTCTGTGTAAATACCCCATGGAGGGGCTGGCCCCACGGTAGCAGATGGGGTGGGGGTTCCTGACAGGCGCTCATTCCATCTGCGCCCATATTGTCTCAGCACTAAGAAACTCTACTCTTCCTGTGAGCATATGACCCCTGTGCAGACAGAGGACCTTCTTCTACCCTGACGTAGCTTCACAGGTAGAGCCACAGTTAGCTGTCAACACATTTTCTATATAATTTCAAAGATGTCCAGTCTATGCCAGGGACTTCCTGAAACATGGCAAAGATACATCATCGCGACACCAAAGCAATGCTCAGTGCCCCTAATCGTACTATTCCAACGCAGTGAATGGTGTGTAGACTGTTGTGTAGACTGGTGTGTAGACTGGTGTGTACACTGGAGTTTAGACTTGTGCTTAGACTGGTGTTTAGTCTGGTGTGCAGACTGGTGTGCAGACGGACACAAGCTCACCGGTGAAGTCATCAAGGCACTCACAGGTGTAGCCGCCTTCGCGGCTACGGCACCTGCCGTTGTTGCGGCACGGCCCTGAGTAGCACATGTCGATCTCTGTTTCACAGTAGTCGCCTGTGAAGCCAGGCGGACAGCGGCAGCGCAGCCCGTTCACAGGGTGGATGGGTCGGAAGAGGACGGTGTCCGAGGAGATGAAGGGCGCCGAGCTGTCGAAGCGCAGCACCGACACACACTTCATGTAGTTCTCGCACGGCTCGCGCAGGCAGATGTTGTCATCGAAGGGCAGCACGTGTTGCCCGGATACGAGGCGCAGCAGCGTGCGGTTCAGGTACACCTGCTCCTGCAGCTCCTC
>JABJVR010004971.1:0-11994 GCA_025773905.1 Chitala chitala | reverse complement strand
TATGCTAGGCCAGTACTCACAGTATTAAGCATATGCTAGGCCAGTACTCACAGTATTAAGCATATGCTAGGCCAGTACTCACAGTATTAAGCATATGCTAGGCCAGTATTCACAGTATTAAGCATATGCTAGGCCAGTACTCACAGTATTAAGCATATGTTAGGCCAGTATTCACAGTATTAAGCATATGCTAGGCTAGTACTGGCAGTATTACTCGTTCTACCCACTGTGTTGACAGAGATCAGGATTATTCCACTACCAGAATAGGTACCTGACAAGTCAGACAAAATGTATTCACATGAAATACTTTTTCAAAGCCAAACAGGTTTTTATCTTTATGAATTATTAAATTGTATAGAAAACATAAATGAAAAAGTGTAAAATATATTGGACTGAGAAGATAAAAATAATTTAAAATGTACATTTAAAAAAGTAATACATGCACTGGCATCTGCTACTATTATGCTTTGAAAAATATGATTTTTCATGATTGTAAAGGTGTACTTTCCATTAATTCCACTGAATCAAGCACTTGCATGCCACCAGCATCAAGCTGTATTATATCATTCCTGATTTCTTTTTTTTTTTTTGGTGCAAGTTTCAGCAGTGAGTCAAACTTCTTACCTGAACATGGTTTCAGAAGATATATGTGTAAGTAGTCATGACAACAGCTACTGTATTTCAGTAAACTAAATGTTGGTCACTGAGCCCATTGGGGCTGAACCTTGTGAATTACCTTGTTATGCATAAAGGGTACTTGTGAATTAGACACGCTGTAATATGAAGCCCGTAATTAACTTGGGAGCTAGGAAGCATTACACTTCAGTTCATCACCTGTAGTACTGTTACCTGGATGGATATTGTACAGTTCGATGGAGGGAGTGTTGCTTTACAAGTTTCATGTCCTGTTCCAGTTTCTGAGAGAATTTCTTAACAAGACCACCACAGGAGCCTGTATATCACAAATTCATGGTCTGAATGTCTATAAGGCCAGACAATACGCAAAGACAAACATGGAGACTTTTAGATGTACTCTACTGACAGCTAACAAACTGTCCTGAGGTGCCTTTCCTCTTTCTTTAATGAGGAACATAATTTGCAGTTTGTGTGCCAAGTGTATCATTATAACTGTGAAAGCAGAGTAAAGTTCTTTCTACTCCTTCATGTCTACACACTGTAGAAAAAGAAACTTCTGCTTTGGGTGGAGTATGGCACAACAAAATACATATTTTTTTTTTGTGTCTATGAAGATTCTCAGTTGTCCAGGTGAGGTTATCTGGAAGTTTAGTCATGTCAACTGGACTTCTTTCTCCTTTCTTTCCTAATTATTTTAGTGGAAAAATCAAATTTTTTTAAATGGGGAAAAAAATACTCTCTTTGGGTTTAGGTTGCATGAGAACACAGAACACCACTGAACACAGGCTGCACTGGAGGATAAATGTCTTTCAGATGGAGACATGGACACCAATTCTAGACACAAAAAAACAAAAAGATTTGGAAGAATGAGAATGATGAAGAAGGGGAAGAAGGAACACTCACCTGGTGCGCCGTCTTGTCTTCCACAGGTAGCTGGTTCCACCAGACAATGCAATGTAACTTGTGTCTGTACAGCATTTTTAGTCTTCAACTCGCCTCAACTCAGAGTTTCCATTAGTACGGGCTGGGAGGAATTGAAGACTGAAAATGACATACAGGAAAACATGTCCTCCACAACAAGAGCAAACAAGTCCTTAGGACTCACTGATTGTCCCTAATGCAAAGGAGGCTGCTTTAGTGCAGATGATGGCAAAACTGTGAGCCAAAAAGGTTAGTAATCAGCAACAGAAGCAGGCATAGCCATCAGAAGACTGCTATGGTCATCATATCCCTGGTGAAGCTGAAATCCCAACAGCACCTTGACACATGCACAAAGAAATCAATACCTCAGACTTGTAAAACACTTGAAAAATGGCTGTATTGTAACCATACAAAATAATTGAGGCAAAACACAATTTTCCTTTGAATCTTCACTTTTGTAAGGAAACAGAGCAATACAAAACAAGAACCAATTGAAATGGGGAAAGGAGAGGATAACTATGCTATTAAATAGTTGTCCTGAGACAGTGAAGCCTTTGGCTTGCTCTTTCTCTACCTCACACTGTCTGAATGGCACCCTGATGTGCTTGTGTTTCGCTCTGTGGGGAGCCCAACCATAATAGTGCCATGGTTTAGAATAAAGAACCGCACAGTGGGATGGCTAATTACACTCAGCACTTTGCTGTTGAGCTGTTTGAGTTTGAAAAGATTCACGCATTAGTCGCTGAATGTTTGTGTCTGTGTGTGAATTCATCAGCTAACAGAAAATGTTTCTGTTGCTATTCAGGAGACAATTTTATTCTCAGGAAGTGTGTTGTTGGTGACCTTCTTTATAATTTTTCACTTTCTTCAAGGTTTTGTTGCCCTGCAGAACTGAGTGCCTGCTGATTTCTGATTCTAGTTCTGAAGTCACAAACAGAATAATTCAACACAAACCTCTGCTTGAAAAGACAAAGAAGGCAGACCCCCTCACCATATCCAGTGGCCATTGACAGGGTCTTCACAGCACTATTACAAACACATCCACCCATCTGCCTGTACCTGTTTCTGAGGTGGTTTGCTTTTATCAGTTGACTCAGACAGATGACAGTCCAGCGCTGTTAGCTGACCCTGCTAACACACACCAGCCACTGATGATAGGCCAGCGCTGTCAGCTGACCCTGCTAACACACACCAGCCACTGATGATAGGTCAGCGCTGTCAGCTGACCCTGCTAACACACACCAGCCACTGATGATAGGCCAGCGCTGACCCTGCTAACACACACCAGCTACTGATGATAGGCCAGTGCTGACCCTGCTAACACACACCAGCCACTGATGATAGGCCAGCGCTGTCAGCTGACCCTGCAAACATACACCAGCCACTGATGATACGCCAGCGCTGTCAGCTGACCCTGCTAACACACACCAGCCACTGATGATAGGCCAGCGCTGACCCTGCTAACACACACCAGCCACTGATGGTCTGATTCCAGACCTCCATCGATCGATGCTGCAGCTCTCCTCCCTCCCTCTGTTCAATACCAGCTGAAAAGAGCCACGTACGTCAGCTTCCTTCTCTCCACAGATTTCGGAAAATCACATAAACAGCAAGTCAATTACACCTTAATTGAACAATTTGTTTCAAATTGGACAGTCCAGAAACCCAATTAGAGAAGATCAATAAAATAATTTGGCCACTTTTCCTTTTTGCTTCTTCAAACTATAATAAGTGGGTCTTTGTGCTCAGTGTTGTGTGTAGTGACATTTGTATTATGTGGTTGCCATCAGTTCAAATTAATCTGGACAATTCTGTACTATTTAAAATTGTAAACAAGCTTGTGCTTTTGTGATCGCTGTACACAGACTTATAAATAGACTTATAAACATATAAATCATCTGTTTCTCCCTGTGTTTAAATTCTGTCATTAGTTAAATGATAAAATGAACACATGCTAACAAACAGTGGTAGAGTCACCTATGGGAAAAATTTTCGACAAATTATAAATTGAAGCTTGTACAACTCCCAGGTCCATAGGAGGGTATACTGTAGTTACAAGGAGGTAGAGAAGCGAGGATGACCAAACACACACACACACACACACACACACACACACACACACACACACACACACACACACAAACACACACAAAACGACTGTGTTTTGGACTTAAGGACTTATACATCTGTTTGCAAGCTCATAGATCACATTGCTGTGACACTGATGATGCAGAACATTTACAGCACGAGTGTGACTAAAGGGGAAAGTAAGCACTCAATGCTAGTGACTGGCCCACCCACCTGCTTGTTCAGGAAGATGTAGATGATGGGGTTGATCACAGTGCTGCTCTTAGCCAGCAGGGAAGGCACGATGCTGGCTGCAGGCGTGATGAGACCCGCTTGGCCGAATGTGGCGAGGAGGGCCACCACACTGTAGGGCAGCCAGCAGAGCAGGTAGCAGGTGACCATGATGACGACCATCAGCAGCACCCTCTGTTCCCGCTTACGGCTCAGCGCTGTGTTGATGCTGCTCACCTGGACACCAGGAGACACACACACACACACACACATACACAAGTGTAGACAAGCAGGACAGAGAGGATAGATGAGGCAGACAGTTAGATCATCACACAGGACGGACACACAGACAGGACAAACGGGATAGATACTCAGGACAGACAGACAGACAGAACATCCATTTCACAAGGTCAAGACAGACAATTCAAACACACATGAGAAAAAGACAAATAAACAAAGGCTCAGACAGGCAGGTAGGCAGGCAGACAGATAAAAAAAAAAAAAAAAAAAAAAGATTTTTGTGGCTGCTGAACACAAACACACAAATTATAATCGTTCATCCATCCCACCCGCTTTCAGTATCTGCTGCCATATTTGACATTTGAGGGGAAGACAATTGTGGAGAGCTCAAAATGTTAGCCTGGCCCAGGGAGTCCAAGTTCAGCATTATTACACAAACAAAGTGGTTTATGGTGAATTATGGGCATTATAGTTTGACAAAAAACATGAAAATATTTAAACTCCTGAAAGCAAAGCTGTCAAAAAGAATTGTGTGTAATAAACTGGATTTTATTCCCACACAATGCTGCAAATATGACACTATTCTGACAGTCCAGTGTACTAAATAGCATGTGGAAAAACTCCCAGAATGCTATATTCACAACATTTTTTAATACTAAAATACTACTCTAATTAACACATTGAATAATGCAATCTGTCCAATGAGTACATTCATATGTTCATTGCTTCATTTCCTTCTGATTTCAGTTCGCCAGTGTCACTTCAAATGAGAAATTTTCAAATTTTCAAACTGTGGTCTATAACTACAATCTGGTTTCTTTTCCACACACTGTTTATGCATTTATGCATTATATAAGATAATGGGCAGGAAGGTCCAGAAATAACAAAAATTTCTTTTTTTTTTTTGTCTTCTCCCGTTCTCTGCGGTCTGCCAGTGGGAAGAGACTGGTCTCACCTATCCTAAAATCTGGTAAACCTAGGCTCTTCTCTTCTCTGGAGCCTATATGGTGGAACGAACTTCTGCTTGCTTTGAGGACTTCATCATCCCTATCCACATTCCTCAAGCAACTGAAGACATCTCTTCAGGGAGCACTTTAATATTTAAACATGAACTCTTGCCATGATTCTACTCATTATGTTATAACTGCAAAGTTGGCCGCTTGATTTAAAGTGTGTAACTAGTTGTAATTTTGTGTTGCTTATGTTCTACTTGTGTGACAATTGCCAGATTTAATCGGGTGTACTATGATATTAGGACAGCACTTATTGTTAGTAGATTCTCCAATACTGATTGTCCTCGTTTGTGACATGCACGTGTACTATTATCCTTGTAAGTCGCTTTGGACAAAGGCGTCTGCTACATAAATAAAATGTAAATGTAAATGTTTTGAGATCCCCACTGTATTTTACAATATTTTGACCTGTATTAATGATATATGATACAGTCTCCTGTGCTTTCATTCTGTATTTATTTTTAATATCTCAAGCCCCCTGTGTTACAGTGTTCAGTGCTCTACATTACAGTCTTTAGTAGTCTGTGTTAATGTCCAGAGCCTTCTATAACAGTCTGCAGTGTCCTGTGTTACAGTTCCCAGTACAGTGTTACAGTATCCTGTGTTGTAGTCTTTAGTGCTATGAATTCTAAAAAACTCTCCTAGTTTTTAAAATTTTCCTAATTATTAACTTATCAGGAGAACAGCTAGCTCCCTGTACTGCATACAGAACAGCTTATTTTCCAAGGCAAGCCCATACATGAGATGTCAGTGTTTGCAGTGTTATGATGCCTTGTGGGAAGACAACTGTCTTCAGAGGACACTGTAACAAGCTGTGTGCTTGTGGGGGCATGGTTGGGGGTGGCTGTCATTATAGAGAAGGTGATAATTATTTTGAAGTTGACCAGGTATATTTGGAGATATCAGGTGGCTCAAAGTTGAATCCCTCTCTCTCACTTAATTTATTTTAAGAGCATACCACTCTACAACTTTCTCCCCTGACAGAAATTTATTGCATGTTAGTTTTTAAGTTAAGTTAGTCAGGATTGGGTCAGATGGATAACTGGTTGCTAAGTACTTCCCCTTCCTTAGTCCCCAAGTTTAATCACATCCTACTTTCCACCTTTCGCTGCCTTATGTGTCTACTCAACTGAGCAGAACAGAAGTGTAGGAGACAGACAATGAGAGATGTCAGGGCAAATAAAAATTTTAGTTTTGGTTTCACCAGAGCCCATTACGTCCGACAGCTCTGACAAGATAAGTTGAGAAACCAAAGAACAGCAGCTCAGCCGAAACACACGAAAACCAGACAAACACAACGGAACATTTTCGACGCACACTAAAGTGCTGCTTGTTCCAGACTTTGCTCTTTGCTTTACTTTTGTGTGATGACAAAGAGCAACTTGGTCTTCCCTTCATCACTGCTACTGTTCAGCAGGATGTTCCAGGGGAATCTGGTCTGATGCTGTGAAGAGTTCTGCTTAAACAAAGACAGCACAAGCCCAGCAGTTCTTCTGAAATGCTTGACCCCTGTGGTAAGGTCTCAACTGAAATGCAGCAAACCATAAGCTTTGTGGAAACTTTGATAAACATCTGGGTCATCTCTGTAAAAGAGGTACTGATCTTTACAATTCAAAGAGTAATGGAGAAAAAAAAAAAAAAAAAAAAAAAAACTTTAGTTATATGAATTGTTTTGTAATCGCAGTCTCATGTCACCATGTTAAATTACATAGAGAACTCCACCGTTAATTGAGTACTGAGAATGGTTATTTTCACTCAGGCAAACTTGCTTCACTCAATTAGCTGTGAATACTACAGCACAGAGACAAGTAAACAAACAACAGCTTCAATTACTACATCATACTGCCTAATCATAAAACTACTGGGACACAGTAAACAAATCATCCCTTGCTAAAAGACAAGGCACTCTAAAAATGTTCTTGCCTTTAAACACTTTTGCTTTGTCTTCATAGCCTGGAAAGGCCACGACTGCAATTAATTTAGCATTCATTCACAATGAAAATATAGCCCTATACACAACAATCACATGCTGCAAAGCAAATACTGTTATCCCGTGTATGTTTTCCTCTATTGTCTTCTGAACTTCTACGTTTAACATTAACATCGCTTGTAAAAACATCAGTCATTAAACTAAATTTAATGTGTCATTAAAATACTGCACACTGAAATTAAACGGAAACAATAATATTAGTTTATTACAGATCTTGCGCAAGATAACAACTGCCTACATTCCCAGTCTTGGTACTTCTGGACCTTCCTGCCCATTATCTTTAATAATGCATAAACAGAGTGTGGAAGCAAAACCAGATTGTACTTACAGACCACTGGCTAGTTTGAAAATTTCTCATTTGAAGTGACACTTCAGAGCCAAAATCAGAAGGAAATTAAGCGATGAACATATGAATGTACTTGATGGACAGATTGCATTATTCAGTGTGTTGATTACAGTAGTATTTTTACACAGTATCTCAAATGAACATATATTTTAAGAAACAAGTCATCACATTCTTTTTTGTGAAACTCGTCAGCCTTTATCAAAACCATCAGCATTCGTGAGAAACTGAAATTTCATTTTTTCATGAATAAATGCATCAACATAAATAGAGCTGACTTAAAGAAGAATTGCACAAGGCATTGTCACATGCAAGATTTTCTTCAGCCTTCTCAACTCCACTTCTCTTAGATTTAAGGTGGGGGGGGCACAGTGCTTTCAGTTATGTGCTAAATGCAAAGCACTACATTATCCCATATGCATACATTCACAGAGGTTTATTGGCAGTATCTCTCCTAACTGTTTCATGGGATCTGTTTAAGTTCTACTGGGGGGGCGAGGGGCTTTTCTTTGGAGGACATACTACCCCCAAAAGGCACCTCATAAACTCATTAGCAAGCTCTGCTCCCTTGCTATGAAGAATATCCTGTGTAACCCTACTAACTGGCTCATTTGATAAACGTGTCAAGTCTGTGTACAGCCAGTCCTGCAAATACCTTCAGATTATTTTTGAAACTTTTTCACATCATTAGTTTAACCACAGTTTTATGCTGTAGTAGAGTCTAGATTCCTCAGTTGTTCTGCAATGGGGAAAAAAATACCAGAGATGATGAGCAGCACAACTGGAATTTTAATTTTTATTTGTTTTTCTATTTATTTATTTATTTATTTAATGAATCACTATCTCTGATGGGGCAAAACCTCACAGTGTGTCCAAAGACAGGAGCAGACCCCCCCCCCCCCCTCACACACACACACACACACACACACACACACACAGTAAAACCATCTCTTCAGAACAGGCACATACAGCTTTTTAACACATATTCATAAAGACATTACTTCTGGCCAGGACATTATTATGACGGTAACTGCAAACTCAACATTTTTCAGACCCATGTTATTTCGCCTTTCAACTTGATAAGTTAGGATTTGAATAGGCGTGAATAGGCGGACCCAAAAAGAAGGTCTGAGCAATGTAAACGCCCGCTGAACGTAAGCCCTAGCTGGACACATATTTTTAGGTCCCAAAAAGAAAACATGTCCAGGAAAAAGAGGATGTGTGGACAGTCTAACTTCACTATCAGACAGGAAGGTAATCATAAGAAACTGTTGTCTATTCATTACTTTGACACATTCTATATTACACAATGCAATAAATCAAATGGCCAGTGTGCAGTTCCTTACAGTTTTTACAGCTGATGTAAAACTGTCAGTTTAAATTCAAGAATCAAAATCATGGATTTTTTTTTTTTTTTTTAGTACCATAAAACCTATTGGAAGGACAAACAGATTTCTCAGCACAAAAACAGCCCACAGATTGACTAGCATATTAGATATATTGTCTACAAGAGACAGGTTGCATACTGTATGGTCTTGGATGTTTGTGTTGTTAATCTTTTAAACTGAACGGGGCGTAAAGTTCAGATGCACATATTATCTGTATCAGGTGCTCTGCTGGGATTTATGTGCACAGACAGGAGCATCCATTTGTGATGAGAACAGGGTCCTGCGGAGCAGCTCGGTGAAATTTATCACTGACCGAGAGCCAGCAGTATATTGTCCACTCTTATCCATTGCATCTTTAAAATGGGTCATCTATCTATATGACTTTAAGAGCTGCAGAGAAAATTGTGAACTAGCACACTGGATAAAAAATTAAAAATCAATTACAAAGATTTATTTTGTAATTAATTTAGTATTCATTTTATTTGACTCTAATAGTGCAGAGCCAGACTTGGTGACATTTTTAAAAACCCAACTTAAACCAGCTTTTTACCACCCAGCTCAGTATGTCCTCAGTATACATATTCATGAGCACAGACACTCATGACCTTGTGTTCATCAGTAGAGCTGCACAGCCCCTGGGGTCAATCTACCAATCAAATGCTTCCCTCATAAAAGCTGTTCTGTTGCTTGGGTCCTCTGAGGATAAAACGTGTTTTTAGCGGGAAACATGGAGAATTAGACAGCTGCTTAATGTAGCCGTAATCTGTCAGAATCGGCAAATTCCTGAAACGGTTTTCAAGATCAGACAATGTAATGACCAAAAATATTTTAAATTAATTAAAACTCTTTTCCTGCATCTGAAAATTAATCTTGTCAAGGGCTTGGTTGAAAAGCATGAAATTGGATAATTAAATGATAAGTTTTTTTGGACTGATGTGCCCATAAAAATTTTGTAGTAACTAATTATTTCAACTATAAAGGCATCGGACTGGAAACGATTTTGTACGAGTGATACTAATTAGGTGCTCTGGGCATTTTTAATATTTTTTACTTTTGTTGCTAAAATGTTATTCATTATTACAGCTAAACATCAACTTAAGCATATTGCTTTAACTAAAATTTATGAAACACACAAGGGGGAAACTATATATATATATATATATATATATATATATATATATTTGCTATATATTTGAAACAATGTTGCTTAACGGTTACACCCCCACAAATGTTTTGTTAATCTTTTCATTCTAATAAAACATGAACAAACATAACACAATCCGTGATCTCCACATGTTCAAGAGTTGTCACAGATAACCACACCACAATCTAAACACGCGGGTAGTGGTGGGCAATATGAAGATAATTCATGGAGACCAGTTCCAGTTATTCCACAATGCAAGTTTGATATGATACGAGAAACGCAAGAACCGTGATGTAACTCTATACTTAATTATTACAACAATACAAGAAATTGTCAAGCGCCTATTACATGATCCTATTACAAGCGCCTATTACATGATTATATTTGAAGGCTACAACACAACTACAACACAAACAGTAAGATGTAAAACAAAATTTCAACCTGCATAACATCCATTCAGTGTCTGTATACATGACCTCTTTGTCAGCATCTGTCTCAGAGTATCAGAATTTAGTGACTACATCTTCGACTACAATTTAATTGAATATTTATATACCATATTATTGTAAAAACTTTATATATATATATATATAAAAATATTATACTCATGTCACATGAAATTGCTGCTTAAATGATTAATTACAATTAACATACATGCTGATTTGGTTGGTTTCTAAATAAAGCAAAAACATATTGGAAAAAAATCATTATCTATATCGTGAATCTAAGCAAAAATATCGTGATAAGGTATTTTTGCCATTTCGGCCACTCCTACATGCCAATGTTTTTACAGAACACAATCATCAGCAGTCACAGGCTCAGCACCAGGCTCAGCACCTGTGAGTGACTAATGCTCAGTACCATGTTCCACTTGCCTTCAGTTTCTGCTGCAGGAACATTAGCATCCAGCCACACTCGCCAAACACTAATGCACAGCACAGCTGTTACTGGCTCATTCACCTGTGCCAGGTGTACTGAGGCAGAGGGACAGAATTAGGAGGTCTACAGCAGATGAACAAAGAGCGAGGAGAACATGAAAACTGAGGGCCAAACCTGAACCTGAACACATACTCCATACACATACATCATAGTAGCTCCTCTGTAATTGTTCCACTTATACTTTCATAAACAGACTGTGTGTGCTCATAACATCCTGATGCATCTATAGAAAAGGGACCAATACAGAATTTATTATACTTAATATAAGGTAAGTACACAGGTGTCCTGCTTTAAAACATGAAAATTAAAATTAATAAAAGACACCTTATACCTGAAAGAGCTACAGGGCTTGGAAAATTTGTATTTATACAAAAGAGTACCTGGGTTTGGAAAGAGATTTATGGATACACTGGAGACATAATACAATCAGTTAAAGGCTGAAGTCATGGTTTTTCTTTTGTTTATATGTGTATGGGGATGAAACACCCCCAGTCCTGATTATTCATCACTGCCTACCCCTGAACACAAATAGTTCTGAATAATCTTTCTGTAACAGAAACAGCAATTTTCAGAACAAGACCATATGCTTCCACAGCAAACCCAAGAAATCATAGAAAGGCAGCCAACAGGAAGCTGCAGCCTACCACTGAATGCACTGTGCACACCATAATCACAGTTTAATAAAGTCACTATGTCAATAGAGTATTGACCCATTCTGCACACAAACCACCAGCTTTAATAACACAAAATTAACTAAACTCTTTAACAAGCAGTCACAGCACAGTTTGTGTGTAAAAAAAATTACACACATCTTATTTGTTTTATATTCGATGCTTGAACTGCAAATCAACATCAAATATATCTGAAAGTCTCAAAAGGCTTGAAAGGTTATCATAGAGTTAAGTACTATGTTAGTAGTAGGTTTGGCTAACTAGCAGTGAGGCTGATCATTTCTTATATTCCATCCATCCATTATCTTAACCGCTAAGTCCTGGTGAGGGTCGCGGGGAAGCCTGGAGCCCATCCCAGAGCACATAGGGCGCAGGGCAGGGGACACCAACCCACCACAGGGCGCGCACACA
>JABJVR010004970.1:0-14081 GCA_025773905.1 Chitala chitala | reverse complement strand
ACACACACACACACACACACACACACACACACACACACACACACACACACACACACACACACACACACACAAAAACTGATTTGTAAATTCCCTTTGTATGTAGAAGAATAAATGATCTTGGGTATTTAACAGCTAACCCAAATGATCACAACATTCATAACATCTCATTACCTATGGACTGAATGGCTTTGCATTTGTCACACTCTTCTCGAAGTTTGATGCAACCAGCAGAATTGCGCCTGATTTCTCTGCAGGTCATGCGGTTGTTTCCAAATGGTTTTGTGATGATTACATCTTCATTCGCATTTCCATCTGGAAAAGAAAAGCCCCAAAATGAGTGTGTTTTTTGTTTGTCCTTTGTACATCTTTCCACTCTATTCCACTATCATATTTGTGCACCTGGAAAGGCATGCAGTTGTATTTATGTTCAAAAGATTTTCAGTATAGTTTATCTGCTGACCCTTTCAATCAGACATCAATGTACAATACATCGTTCAGGTGTGTTCCTCTATAGTATTTGACCTTTAGAAAACTAAAACACCTTGAGATGGGTTGCCATCAAGATCCTCCATGTCCATGTAGGGCTCATGAGGGCCAAAGAAATCACGGGCCAGGTTTCTAAACGGCTTGAAAATGCTGTGCAATGGCTCTGGCCTTTGAAAGGGCTGGAAAAACATAGGCTGGTGGAAGTGGTGCATATGTTCAAATGCCCTCATGCTTTCTTCGAAAATGCTATACATATTTTCAGCCGCCTCAGTGTAGCTGTCCTCCAGGTCCTGAAACTTCTTGTTTTGCTCCTTGCTCTCCCTGTCCAGGATGTCCATATTCTCACCATTAATCCAGATGGAAAGAGGAGAGCTCCTGTTCAAAATCTCCTCCAGCTGAAAAACAAGTTCAGTGGGGCTGTTCATTAAGTCATTTGCTCCATCAAAATAATGTTTGATGCTGAGAAGGAGCCTTGCCACTAAGATGCATTGATAAGCGTCATGCCCTGTCCCTGTCATTCTTTCCACTAGATGTCACCCTTTTCCCTGTTTCTTTGCTTCTCTTATGTTTCCTCCTGCTAGTTTTGTTAATTCCACCTGGTCTCCATTTTCCTTTTGTGTCTATGTATGCCTTCCTCTTGTTTCAGTCCCTTGTTGGTGATTGTGTGAGTAGAAGTCCATGTTATGTTTACTGGCTTGTATGCTTGCAGTGTTCCCTGTTGTTACCCTGTTTTGCACTCATAATAAACCTTCATTTTTGCACTTAGACCTTGCCTGTCACTTTGCTGTTCCAAAGCCTGACAATAAGCAAAATTTAGCACAGTTTTGTCTTTGTTTCAAAGCTCTGTCTGAACAATGGATCATTCATAATAATGAGGGCTACAACACACCTCAACGGGACATTTTAGACAGCTGCAGCTGCTAATAGTAACTCTCTTCAACCCCAATCACCTGTAGTGTAATCACTTTAGATGGCCTATTGGGAAACTGTCTACCCAAACATCAGCACAATACCTCCATGGGCTTTACACGTGGTGAGCGTTACAGTGTCCATACACTCTGACACAAAGTCTTACAGACTAAAAATGGATGTTAGAAGGATGTTATAGAGGCCCACCTGTCGGCCAACCAGGCCGGAGCCGCTGCTGCACGTTCTGGAGTAGTACTTGATGCAGGTGTTTTTCAGGCAGGGCTTACATTCCTCCCACAGAGCCTGCATTGTGTCATTGCACACCTCCTGTTCTTCATTCAGCTTGGCCTCCATCTCATGGGCTGTCTGCAAGGCGTCCTGGAGGAAGCAAACATTCACTAATAAAAGGATCTACTCACAGCTTTCAAAGTGTACAACTTAAAGTAATTATAGAGTATATGCTTATAATGTTAATATGCTCCATATATATTATGTAGTTCAACTAGATATTATCACATTAGTCACAGACATATTTGTAAGAGGTTATAAAGGTTTATAAAAGTTACACTTTTAACTTGTATTGTCTTACCAATCACATTTATGTAATTACAAGCCCTCTACACTAATGGACTGATTAAAATCATTCCTTGCCATGTCTCTTTTTGAATGTACACTGTGAATATGTGGGGGACACAGTGGCTCCGTCGTTATCACTGTTGCCTTGCATCTCCAGAGTTGGGGGTTTAAATCAAACTTTCGGTCTGTGTGTGTGGAATTTGCCTTGAATGCCTGGAGTTTGTTCTCATGCTTTATTGGTTTCCTCCAGTCCCCCCATTCCCCAGTCCAAATATTTTTTATGTGTTGATTGGTATTTCCAAGTGTCTCATAGTGTATGACTGTGCTCCCAGGGGTATGCTCCAGGCCCATTGTGAAACTACATAGGGCAAACAATATGGAAAATGGTTGAAATGGACTATGACAATGTTGAACACGTTGTACAGACTAGGTAAAATTAGCTAAGCAAAGCATCTTGTTCCAGGGAACCTCATCTGGTTAAAGCTAATGGATATTTTTAAGATTAATCTTCTATACATTGTATCATTATACCTCTTTCTGCTTCTTTGTTTGCTCAAGAGCATCCAGGAAGTTCTTGTGTTCTTCTCCAGATCTCTCCATCACTGTTTTCATTTCTTTAACTCCATTGATGGCATTTTCAATCTGCTTGTCAAGGTACTTCTCCCCTACGAGGGAAATTTCTGAAAAACACATTATATCATATATATATATATATATATATATATATATGTTTATTGACTTTACGGTGATTTTTGTTAATAATAATAGCTTTATGTCAGTCAGTAAACCATGTTACAAACCAATAAAAATTTAAAATAGTGTTTCTTTACATAAGCATCAATTACGTTTAAAATGATAAAAAAAAATGTTGACCTGTCTAATGGACTCATTGTATTAGTGACATTATGTGGTTGATTCTAAGGGTTTATGGGGTTCGTAGATCGTTAAAGGGTTTATTTGGAACTAATTAATGACATATACATAGGTATACATATATACATATAATGACCTTATGTGATTCTCATGCAGGGGTTTGTTCATTTGCATTTTGATCATGATCATGTTGGACAGTCACTCACGGTAAAGGTCCTCTTTGGTTGGTGGAAGAAGACACTCGATATTGTAGTAGAGCAGGCAAAGCCCCAGTAGAGACCACAAATGCCTCATGGTACGCCAGGCCGTGGGTACAATGGATAGCTGAGAAACAGTAATCTGAGTCAACAGGGGTGACTCCATGCTATCACTATTTTGCCAGTCAACATTTAAATTCTCAACCTATTGTAAATCTTTCATGTGTGGTCATATATTCTACTGTCTTTATTTACTAAGCCTTGTGTGATAGACTTCTGTGGCTGTCATGTCTAATAGACCTCTTGACCTGCTGTTATCCACAGATATAGGCTCAAAACTCATCAGATTACAGAGATTTGCAAAAGGTTTTATTTAATATAACACCTAGCTGGTATTCAGGCCTTGTAAATGTGGGATACCCTTTAACTGGCTAATGTAAGTAAAACTGCCATTTAGAGAGAAAATGTTACAATGATCAAATTTTAAAATGTTTACTCAGTTTGGATTTTGTATTCCAAAGCATCACTGCAGCATGACACTGGAAATAATACTTGGTGTTAATGTGAAAACCAGATGGTATAAATCACAAACACCAGCAAACAAACAAAATAAGATCACAAATTTGTGACGTTTGTCTGTGCACAATTCAGTGCAAAAAACAAGTGCAAAATATACAGTTTCAATCAAGCTCAAAGTCAGAGGGATAGATTGATTTCATACTTATGGTACACTGCTCTGGGTACAATTCAAAATGACCAGTGAATAATGTCCTTCCTGCCCTTGGGTATGCTGACACTAAGAAATATGCCATGACATTCATTTTTTCCTTGTTTGAGCAGACATTATTTATTGCAAGTGCATTAATTAATTTGCCAAGGGCAGTAAGACACCAACAACCAACCCACTGCATTAGTGCAGCAATGAGGAAAATTCATTACAAATAAAATAAATAAATACAAGGGAGACAAATGCCACACAGATACAAAAGTCCTTAAATGTTCTCATTCAGAACAGCCTTGTGTTATTCTGTACAGAAGACGGACAACTGGCACTATGACCATAAAAAAGGATTGCTACCACAGGATTTTTTTATTATACAATTTAAAAAAATTCATTATGAACACTTATTGTGAGATTCAAGCAAATCAAGTATAAATTAATCACTGGCTCTTAAAATAAGGAAAAACCTCTTACCTGTTTTTATGTCTGTTACCTGTATGGATGTTTTTGACTCGGTTTATTTCTGCACCATTTCTTTACTATCTATCCTGACCGCAATGTTTTTGTATAAACTTCATCATGACAGTAGATGGCACTGCTGCTCATAAAACATGCTGGCGTATTTGTATTAAATTCGGTTTCGGTTTTTTTCCGTGTTGTTAAAATGTTCCATTAATTAATTTTTTGTTATCACAATACTTTCAAAGTATATTTTTAACAGAATGAGAACGGTTTAATTTTAACAATGTTGTTTCAATTTTTAAAATGACACCAACTATGCTATATATATATATATATAATACTGAAACTGACAGCAAGTTAACAATACAGTTTTGATGGAACACATGATAAACGAAGCAAATGGCGTACTATTTACAGATAATCCAGATAATCTCGATGATCCAAAATTTTCCGTGATTGTTTCATTTTCCATAAACCACAAGATAAAAATCAGGATTTGTTTGAACTACTACGCAGAACTCTGTGCCCTACATAACACATGTAGCTGATTATGGTCACTTTAATTCCTCTGCGTCATTCATCAAATGGTGCATACGATTTCACAACGTTTAACATTGCTTTCTGCAGCCTAAAAGCCTCACTGACAGATCACATGTATCCATGTTAAGGATGAAGAAGCTGTGGACCGTGCTAGTGGACTCAGCCAAGATGAAAATAAAACAACACATCCTCTTTTACTCTGCAAAAATGAGTCCTTATTCAGGACAGCAAACTGCTGTCTCTCACTGTGAATAGAGACCCTTGGAAACGGAGGCACTTTGCCAAACTCAGACAGGGGCCCAGGTTACACAACAAGCATGGTACCCCCAGAATTCCTTATACAAATGGGAAGTCTCCAGCTGGTGGCATGAGAGACATTTGTAAAACCCTCTTGGAAATGCTTTTAGTGTCTGAAGTGGGATCCTGACAGCTGCTTTCACTGGATTTTTTTCCACCAGAATGGACTTTTCACTGACCAGTTTTGACGCCCCGAGAAACAAATGTAATGGAGTCTGCTGACTACTGCCCAGCCGAAGACACCAGTGGTGCTAAGATGCATGCCAACGTGATGAACGTCTGATCCATGTCTTATTATGTTCTGCTTGGTAAGGTCTTATCTTTACGGGAGTGTTATGAAGTCAAGTTGAAACACAGCTCAGGCTGCCACAATTTTTCATTCTCAAAATTTTCGAAGAACAGAAAACAGGAAAAAGCTACATGGTGTAACAGGATCAAAGTTCAAATAATTACTGTTTTTTTCTTCAATCCAGGTTTTTTTCTAAATTCATTTATGCAGTACATATACATATTTGGAGAATATTGTAGGCAAAGACAAAACCTTTAAGCCTCAAATAATGCCAAGACACCCTCAAATGAAAAAAGAAAAATAAATAAAAATCAAAAAATGAACCAAACAAAACAAACTATTAAAAATCTAGGTCATTTATTAATATCTAATGCCTAACCAAAAATCTTTTTCACTGGAATCGTTGAAAAGCTAAAATTTCCACCCATTAGCCATACTTTGAACCTGATCTGTGCGGTTTGTTTTTATTTTTCACAGATGGATCTTGCCGCTGGTGACTGCAGATGCAGGAGCATCCCTGTATCATCCGACACAGACGCACACACCAGCGGGATATAGAACAGCTAGCCCCCATATGCGGTGTCTGGAAAAGGGACCCCTGCAGACAGCTCCGTCTAACACCCTTGCATCACAAGCTGCTTTCTCCCCTTGTGCTCATTTACTCACCTTGCTGCTAGTCCTTTGTCGTGGTGAGAAAAGCACAGATGGACCCGCTCCTATTAGGTATTTATACCTCTCTGCGTTGTTGACACTGTGATTCACTCCCAAAGAATGCCCTGTGGCTTTGGACTTTTCTAGAAGTTGTGTAATTCTCAATGAATGCTCTCAGTCTGTGTCTGCTTCCTGCCAGAAGTGGGCAGTGTTGTTCTATTGATCGACACCCCTCCCCCCTCCACATCTCCCTGGCTGCTAGGGGAAGAGCTAATGGAGAGAGAGGCTTATGAAAACAAGAAAAGTGAGGTGGGAGGTGTATGTAATCTATTATTTAACAACACAGCTTGATGTGCTTATAACTCAAATACATTGACCATTACATCTCATGTTTCAGTGTACAGACAGGCATGATGTAATTGTAGTATTTAAAGTGCATCCTAAAAAAAGAAACAGACACTTGCACAAGCAATGATTTTTGCACAACTGAAAGACCTGTTTTTTTCCTGTAAAAAGAAAACACTTAGGTCCACAGGTTTTACAAATACAGGCCTGTTTCAGCATGGCCTTTACTTTGTGCATCTGAGTCATAGCAAACACCCAGCTGTGTCCAGTTATGAGCCTAGTTTTGTTTTTTCCTCCATAACAAAGCTATTGCATAACAAAATTTTAGATTCAGCCACAAAAACAGGCCTGAAGAGAAAAGGAAAAAAAAAACAAAATACTGCATCTTTTTAAGTGCCTAGTAACTCCTACAATAATTCAGGTTCATTTACTTGCCAACATTTTGTCGTTCCATGAGACAGTCCTTTTGAGCTGAGGTGTCACTTCAGATAACCATCACCTTCACTCTGGTCCAGGTGCACAAATTACAAGCTTGGCGACCCAGAAATAACTAGACAGCACAGTCAAAGATCAGGCTAGCTGTATTTATCTCATTGTGTTTTTTTGTCAGGCAGGAGGAGAAAGAGCACTTCAACTGACAGATATTTCCAGGAGATTTTCAAAACGAAATAACAGTTGAACAAGGTATGGTGACAGAGAACACAAAATATGCTTTTGTTATGCTTGGTTTTCCATGCCGGATTTTGTTTGGCAACAGCTCACAACAGAAATGTGCCACCTGTAGGCGGAATGTCTGGCATATTTGTGCCAGCCTCCTCCCCTAAAGTCTGCAGTGTCCTGCACCAGTCAAGGTCAGACTGATAGACAGGAAGGGATATCTACTGAGCTCAAAAAAAAAATCTCTTCAGCAAAATTCCCAGACACAACAAACTGTCTCTTCCAGAGAAAACAGATACACAACTGGACAAATACATTTACATCACAAATTTGCTACAATGTGATAATTACAAAAGCTTTATTTTTATTTCTTTAGTGTCTGCCATTATTTTAGTTGCTAAGCAGGTGCTTTTTGTGCAGCAGTTTTTTATTTACACTCCATCTATATATTGACCTATCAGTTTTCAGAAAGCATGTATCCAGGAATCATGGACTGTGTTGTTGGACAGACATGGGTTGGGATACAAATCCACAGGTCTTAGGTATGCTTACCCGCTGAGGGGCTTTCGCACACCACACACTGAAAACACCTGGAAAAGCAAGAAAAAAACTGAAGTCTGTAGCAAAGAGGGAGTCAATGTCACATTAGAACTTACAGTCCTATAACTTTTATAAAATTCACAAATTTGGATACAACCCTGACCTCAACTTTGAATGTCAACCTATATCCCTAAATTCTTGGTTGTAACCTTAGAATCACACCTGTTGTCTTAGTCCATTAGTAACTCACACAGCTGTATACCAAAGCTCATAAGGTAAATGCAAAATTTTAAGGGTTTGGCAGTAAGTGCCATACTGGAAGGCTGGGTTCTGCATGCGGACCCTGAAAGTTCCTGATTTTTTTTTTTGACCTAATCCCAACAACTTGACCTTGACAACTTTACCTTGTACCCAACCCAGTGTGACTTTTTTCACATGAAAAAAACTTATCTTTACAAGGTGTGAAGAAACAAATCAGGCGCATTACCATTGATGGAGGATGTCTACAGATAAAAAAGACCACCTGTCTACCCTGGTTAGCTAGATATGCATTTGAATTATATACAAAAGGCTAGAGATCTTTTACTGTGAAGAGAAGGAGGCTTTAGCCTATGTTCTGTGTCACATGTCTAAAGCTGCTGCTTGAAGTTAATCATAAAAGAACATCATCGAGGGAGGTTCAGTGGCCACTGTAAATGGACTGCCTCGGTGCTAATTATTGCTGTCTGACCACTGTTTTCTGGAAGACAGTCAGATACCCTGCCCTCAAATATCACTTACCTAACGGGCATCTGGACTCCATTTTCCATGTCACACAGAATTAAGAGAGTGCCCGCAGGTGGAGTGGTCTTATACTGATTACACAGTCTGAATAAACATGCATTTCCATTTGTTCCTCGACGAATGCTTTACTTAGTGTTTTCTGGATTGTACAGAATTAGTCGTGGTTGTTTCAAAATAATGCAGTGAATGGCTTGGGTAAATCTCAGTGTATTACAAAAACATGTGTTTGGAAAGTACACCAGAAAAGTTGTACGAACAGCCATGAGTTAGCAAATCTGAGTTCAAAAATGGTGAAACACAGTACAACACAGTACCAGTATTGTCCACTTGGTGGCACAAATTCTGACCGTGATTCCGTAACAAACAATAATATGTAGTTACTGCATCTGCACAAGTTGTGGTAAAAAATGTTATTGAATCTTATGATCCTTATGATATATTTCAACTTGTTACATTTGAAAACTGATGCAACACTTACATTTAAAGCCTTTCAATCTTATTTATGCATATGGTTTTGAAAATATTTTCATATAAGTTAAAAATATGTAAAGATCTTGGCTATTCAAGTTATACTCAATTGTAAGATGCCTATCATTCCCCAATATTGAATTATGCTGCAGGAATGTGGGGATTTAGAAAGTATAAAATTACAGATCTGATTCAGAGCAAAGCTTGGTGTACATAAATTTGCTCCTCTTTTAGCTGTTCAAAGAGACACGGGTTGGGTACCTGAATAAGTTAAACATAAAGTTAAGTATTCCTGTGGTACAGAACCTTACGTTAAGTCATATCTACCAAGAAATCAAAGGGCTTGCTCAGCTGAGATCAGGTACCCTCCCATTGGCTCTTGAAGATAGAAGGTTAAAAGATATTCAGGAGAAGGACAGGTTGTGTGATCTGGGTAAAACTGAAAATGAATCACATTTTCTTTTGCATTTTCCCTGTTATGAGAATTTAAGAAAGCCCATATTTTATGTAATGTATCTGCAAGGCTCTAAAACATTGTGGCATAATGATGAAGAATAAATGTATCGGCTGTTTAATTTGGCTGTTTTTTATGTTGCAAAATGTGTATCTAACGCCTGGAAAAAAAGACAGGAAATTTTGTTTGTTTAGATTTGGTAGTGGTATTGATATGGGAGTTTGAATCAGGTTGTTTTTGTTTTGCATAATGGTGTCTTACAAGCTCATGTGGGCTCAGCACTTGTAATGCAAGACACAATAATAACAATCAATCAATCAATCAATCATATATATTGCACATACCCTGTATACTTCCTGTTCTAAATGAGCAGTCATTATATTATTCTGTAGTTAGCCTGGTTTAATTTTCCCTATGATTTTAAGATTTGGATGTCACAAAATGGCATAGTGGACATATGTCTGCAGTCTAAAACGGTTTGTTTAAGTCTGTCAAGTGTTCAGTCATTAATATGCACTAGCCTTAGCGTTGGCCTTTAGGGAAAATATTTCTCAGATTTTCACCATTTTTTAAATGTTGAATTAAATTCTATTTTTATACATTATTGCCACTTGATCAAGTCATTTAGTTTATATGTGGTTGCCATGACACCTCAGTCTGACTGCACTTCAGTTTTTCCATTGGCTGTATTTCTAGTATTAAAAATGAAGAATTTATTTATTGTTATGTTTTCTATGTAGTGACTAATATTTCCAGTTTTTTTTTATTAACATTGTGGTTTCAAATGCTTTGTAACTTTACTTGTTAGTTTAATGATGCACCATTAAGTTCAACTGTATGGCCCTGTTAGCTGAAATACCTGCCTGCATGGTGTGGCATTCAAAGGAAGATAAATGCTTGAAATTATTTAATTTGAAGCTGTTATATTCACATATTACAGGATTTTCATTTAGTTAGTATTTAGTGTTTGCTAAAAGTATGACTCACCTGCTAGCTCCATATTCATGTATTGTAGTCAAGATCAACATCTAGCAGGGAGCTTTCATTGGCTTGAAAGCTGACGTGTCCACGTTAGCAAAGCTCACAATGGCAGATGGTGTACTGACACGAAAAATAAAAATTTGAGTTTAAAATGTGATGATAATGCAGTGCACTCTGTTTATATATGCATGCCCTATAGACTGCCAGTCATAATGTTTTTAATCATAGTGTGCTTGTAAACATAGTTGGGACTAGCTAATTGAAACTGGTGATGACAGACAGCTAATGAATGATGACATACTATAGTGTACAGCTATATGGTGGAACATTTAACATATATCGTTAAAGTGTATACAATAATTGGTGTCTAAACATTTACAAATTGGAAAAGTCTGTCTTCTTGACAGCATTCTGCTTACAAATATCATGAATATGGATTTCAATTACTACCATTAAATGACTCAGCACCAACAATCTGTAAAGTTTGGAAGTAGTGATTACACATGCATGATTTCCATAACTCTTGCAATTAATTTCTGACATTATTTGGCACCTAGTCTCTGTAGAATATCAAGACATTCAGCAGACAGGAGCTGAGATACTTTTATAAAATGAGCATTAATGGGGGCTACATTTTGTATAAAGTCAACATTGGCTACAGATATTTCTCCTTATAGAAAGACACAGATGGGCGATGCACAACACCAGAACTTCACCTGATCAGTGGTGTTTATAAACTGAGTTAATTACCCTTTAAAAAAGAGGAAACACGTAAGATGGTGAAGTGATAGATCAAGCTGTAGGAGAGCTCTGTACACCTCCTGTTCTTTGCAAATTCCTATGGCTACTGCTGCTACAATTGCAGAGACTACTTAATGAGTTCTGGTCTTTAAGAGAGTCTTCTTCACAGCAATATGCCAAAATCGGCTCTATACAGACTTAATGTGGCTAGTAGGGAGGAACACGCAGTGCTAATGGTTGCTTGTGATCACACTTATAGTAGCTGCATTCCACAAGCTGCTCAGAAGAAAATGAAGAATTTCCCCCTCCCTTGGTGACCCCCTCCAACCCACTGATTCCAAAAAAAAAAATCAATGTTGTCTGGAAATCAATGTAGTACTATAAATGATGAGGATACTTACATGTCCCTTGCTAATCTTATTAATACCCGTAGTGATGCTTTGGAAAAAATGCTGATGACAGCCCATGGGGAAATAGTTAGCATTAAAGAGAAGCTTGAAGGCATAGAAAAGCAAGTGGAGAAAAATGAGAAAGTTACCATAGTGACTAATAGATGGATTTTTGAGCTAGAGAGCCACAACTGCCACTGGAATCACAAACTCTGAGGTGTACCTGAAAAGGAAAAGGATGATGATAACATATGTGGAGGTGGTCCAGATATGCCAAGTGGAACTGCCACAGCAGACTGATAAGATTCCAAAAGGCATTGACAGTAGTCACCGAATGGGAAGCAGGAGTC
The DNA here is from genome assembly GCA_025773905.1 of Chitala chitala. NCBI lineage: Eukaryota > Metazoa > Chordata > Actinopteri > Osteoglossiformes > Notopteridae > Chitala > Chitala chitala. The sequence continues at coordinate 2,372 of JABJVR010004970.1, read as the reverse complement.
AAAATGTTTCAACTCCTTGTGTCACCTTGATATGGTTCACTACTCAGCAACTTAGAGACATGGTGCGGAGACCAGCGAAGGAAAATATTCATCCATCCATTATCGTAACCGCTTATTCCTGGTGAGGGTCGCGGGGAAACCTGGAGCCCATCCCAGAGCATATAGGGCGCAGGGCAGGGGACACCCAGGGCAGGGTGCCAACCCACCACAGGGCACACACACACACAATGGGCAATTTGGACACACCAATCAACCTAACCTGCATGTCTTTGGACTGTGGGAGGAAACCGGAGCACCCGGAGAAAACCCACCAAGCACAGGGAGAACATGCAAACTCCACGCATACAGACCCAAGGCAGGAATGGAACCCCAGGCCTGGAGGTGCGTGGCGACAGTGCTAACCACCACGCCACCGTGCCGCCTGAAGGAAAATGTCTTTCTTTAGAATATTGGTTTTCGCTTCTCCTACCAAAGAATAGGAAAGGGACTCCAGACAAAAACTTTGGCCAGTGCTTAAAAAGGTAAAAAAGTGAAGCAAAACCACATTCTTCATCGGAGGCCAGGCATTTGTCAACAGAACCAAAATTTCTCCATAAAACACTGATAATGTTTATTAGTTTGAAGAGTGGCTATCATTTTTTTTGGTCAAAAAATGCTGACCAGACAAGGATAAGCTGCACTGGCCAGAGGATCTTGTTTTATGTTAATTGAGCTAAAACAGGGGACTAGTTTTAATTACAGTTTAAATTACCTCTGTGCTACTCTGCCACTCATAACAACTCTCTTGCATTGACAACAAGAACAAGAGTCAGGACACTTATGTAACATTTGTGTAACCTAGAAGGCAAGAGAGGGAGGTTGAATGTACAAAAGGAAGGCTTTAATGAGGGGAAAAACAAGGTACTGACATAGGATCAGGGGGGAAATGAAGGCAAATTACAGACAATAGGGAAACAACCAAGGCTTTACACTAACAATAACAGTATGACAATAATCCAACATCAAACTGCAATTGAACTCAACACCACACTACACTAAGATCAACAACAAGCAAGGACACTACACAACCAATGGGTTAAAATTACAAAAGTATAACTAGACAGGGCTGGGGAACACTAACAAGGTAATAACAATGACTCAGCACAAAGGAGAAAGGGCAACATCTAGAGGACACAAGGGTCATGACAGGCAGGGGTGTTACAATCTACATCCCAATGACCCTCTGCCATTGTTTGGCTAAGGAGCCTATCCAAGTGAGTTGAGTTCTGAAGCTACCCTGGGGGATAAATATGGGGTCCCTGACCAATTTTGTCTCAGGCTGAAGAAGCTTCTTGGATGAGTAATGAAATGTTCCTATCAAGAAGAAAGATGTCCAGCTCACATGATTCAACTCCAGGTACTTGCTTACTATCTAAATTAAGGAGGTATCCTACAAACGTTCTCACAGGATTAAACCAAGTAAGATATACTGTAAAAAATATAGACAAGACTTAAACACTGATTGTACATTTTGGTTCACCTGCTCTGTTATTGTCCTCTGGTTATGTTTTTTTAGTATGACTTATGTGTCTTTGGCCCCGAACATCACTGATCGCTTTAAACCATTGTGGAGGGATGTTTGGCTGCAGGTCAGTATACTTCCTTTATCTGTTTTTCTGGAAATAAGAAGGCTCTAAAGACTGTCAAACTCATAACTGCATTAAATTTTTCTTTTTAACATGCTATTATGCTCCCCCTTGGCCTTTGTTTTTATTTTTACCTTTATGTTCAATTATGTTTATTCTCTCTGTATGCCATGTATACTGACTTTGTATATTCTGCATTTATCTAGGCATTTGTTGGTTCTGTTGTTACAGAATAAAAAAATTAAGGAAAAAACAACATTTGAAAAAGCTTAGTTTAAACATTACCAGACATTCAAGATGCAAATGAACAAATTCTGCTTGTAACCAATGTGCTTATACAGTAACTGGAATGCACTATATTAGAGGCTGACCGAAATTTGGTTTCGGCGCCGAAAGTTGGCAAATTACCTCTTTCGGCATCGTTTCAGTTTCGGCCGAAAACAATAAGCTGACTTTCAGTTTTCTTTCGTTATAAAGTTATACAGACTTTCGGTCATCAATCGAATGTCTATTTTTAGAATGTTACAGTAGCACTGTTTGTCACTCCGACTCTGGCTGTGGGCCGGCAGTCAGCGCTGGGCAGTTAGAATGTTACAGTAATGCTGTTTGTCACTCCGACTCTGACTGTAGGCCGGCAGTCGGCGCTGGACAGTTAGAATGTTACAATAGCGCTGTTTGTCACTCCGACTCTGACTGTGGGCCGGCACTCGGCGCTGGGCAGTTAGAATGTTACAGTAGCGCTGTTTG
>JABJVR010004969.1:0-14082 GCA_025773905.1 Chitala chitala | reverse complement strand
ACAAAAATAAAATTATGGTAATCTTATTTCTGATACATAATCATAATAACAGATATATATATATATATATATATATATATAAATATATATATATAATTAATATAACAATGCTACAGTTCCCTTCTCTTTGTTATTATTAGGATCACCCACCAGCTCATGGGTAAGAACTAAACTACTCCATTCCGTGGCTTCCTTTGACAGGCATCCCAACACTACCCCTGCTCAAACAAACAAGGAAAATTAAATAAAACACTCACTGAATATAAAAAAAAAATCACATTTGCCAATATCAGAATACATTTCAGTTGGTCAGCCTGAAAGAAATAACTAATATTGCTGTCTTGTTTTCTCTTAAATGGTTGAGCAAAGAAGCTACACAATAAATAAAACAATCAAACTCATGCAACTGTGTATTGTTTTATACATGAAACAGTCTTAGATGGAACAGACTTGAGTTCCATTACACCATGATCTCTCAGTTCTCTCATTTGTTGGTATTTGGCCTTTGTTCTGTCGTTCTCCCTTGTTTTATTTTCTATTTTGTTTTCAGGTTGTAGTTTGGTCTTGTTGAATAAAGTTTGTCCTACTTATTCCTACTGCTTATTCTTTAACATCTGCAATTTCTTCTGTAAACTGCTTTGAGGCACATTGTGAAAGGTGCTATATAAAAATGAATGGAATGAATTGAATTGAATTGAATTGAATCTAATTGATTTGAATCAAATCGAATTTAATTGAAACTTTCTGCAAATAGACCTGATCTGCCAATGACATTATTTATAAATAAACAAATCAAACAGCACAATACTACAGTTTTATCAGTACTGCACAGTACTTAGTAATGGTAATATATTTACCATTTCTGCAGATCCATTAATTATAATGTAGGCATATAAACAATTTAACCACAACAGAATTAATATATTTTTGTTTAATAAAAGTATGCATCTAATAAAGCCTACACAATAAAATCACAATTGCATTTATTTACAGAAGGAATGTGTTTGCAGTGCTATATGACTCCTTGTGTTGTTGTTAAAACAAATAATATTTTAAAATTAACACCACATCTATTGATTTTCTATACTGCTCATCCAATTCAGGGTCATGGGAAGCCTGAAACCCATCCCAGGAGGCACTCTGGGCAGGGCACCAACACACTATGGGCAATTTAGAGACACCAATCAACCTAACCTGTATGTCTTTGAACTGTGGGAGGAAACTGGAGGACTTGGAGAAAACCCACCAAGCACAGGGAGAACATGCAAACTCCACACACACACAGACAGACCCAAGGCAAGAATCAAACCCCAGGGCTGGAAGTGCGAGGCGACAGTGCTAACCACTACCTCAACATGCCGCCACACTATGTCTAGTATACTTTTAAGTCTTTGTGCAATGGGATCATATATGCTCCAAAATATTAACCATCATTTTAAAGAGTTGCATTTACACTTATGATTTTACTGTGTATAGGCTCATCTATGAGATAGAATTAAAGAGAAACCAAGTCTGATAATGTAATAAAGGTTTGAGCAATGACTGACATTCGTGAAGACCAATGGGCGTTCAACTCAGAGTCAGTCCCACAAATGTTCAAAGAGATGCACAGACACAGAAACATAACGTAAATACGATCAGGGACATAACAAAGGGTTATTATAAGGCATATGCTCTTATCCACTGTTTCAGCCAATCACAATAAAGCATGGAACGTCATACCTGTGAATACAGGGTCTGACTGTAAATGGTGTAATACTGATGTTTCATAACAGCTTCTTCTTCTACAAGTTTCTTGTAGAAAGTCTTGAACAAAATCATCAGCGGCAGATTTAAAGATGGATGAACTTACTGAAACCTTGTCAATGATGTGTTGAAGAAGTTTTATAAATATATTTTGAGATTTATTATAAACTCTATTTATGTTTATGCAAAAGTGAAGCTATGACTGGTTATAGTGCTGGGAAGAGAGTGATAGGAGAGCTATGTTTATCTAAATCTGAACACATTGGGGGATGTGTGGCATTTCAATTTATAAATATAAAAGTGAGTTGCTTTCACACCTACATTTGTATGCAAGAACAAGTCAAAGCGAGTACCATACACATACTGTTGGAGGTGAAAGTAACAAGCGAAATATGTGAAGAATGAGTCAGTTTTTCACAGAACTTCATCCATTCAATAACTCACAATAACACATAACTTTTCCAGTCTGAGGCTGATTGTTCATGGAAATCACCTGCGTCTGTAGTGTATTGATGGTAGGAGCTCTGGCAGTTGCTTATACACAGAATTTACACCAAGCTGTAGAAGTGCCAATTTTGTCTGCAACAGTTTAGCTTCATCTAATTTGCCTTCAATATCGAAATGGAATTGTTTGTTTGGAATCGTACAATAGTCACTGTGTCTGCACGACTCTCACGCAGTCCTCCTACAGCACAGTCAGGTAAACACTGAAGGATGAGGCAGCTCTCATGGTACTCAGGGACTGTAATACTGCTGCTCATACTCTCTTCTATACTGCCTACTCTGAGCCTCCTTGCCAATTTGGACACACATACCCCAGGGGTGGTAACTGTAGTGTTTCTGAATGTCTCGTTTCTTGTAAGCTTCACTTCATGTCCTTTTTGATCCCCAACCCCCTGCTTTGGTGTCAGGGACCCTTTCAGTGGACTGACTACAATCCCTATTCCAAACAAGCTGGGACATTCTGTAATATGTCTAATAGGATTTACAAATCCTTCATGACATATATTCAAATGAATACAGCACTGAGACAACATATTTGAAGTAGAAACTGATCAAATGTCTTGCATTTTGTAAATAAATGATTATTGTGAACTTGATGGATGCAAAATGTTTCAAAAAAGTTGGGACAGGTGCCAGGAAACCAAAAAAAAGCTTAGAAAATAACTGACTGAAACGTGTCACAGGTAAACAGGTTTATTTTTAAGATGTAATGGTCTAAAAAAGGTAAAAAGAGGTAATTTTGAAAAGCATAATCCTTCAAAAGCAAGGATGGAGAGGGGTTCACCACCATGCACACAACTGCATGAGAAACCAGTTAAGTTTCAGTTTAAGAATAATGTTGCCCAATGTGCAATTGTGAGAAATTTAGGCCTATCAACATTTACAGTCCGTAGAATTGTTAATCGATTCAAAGAATCTGGTAACAATCTGGTAATCTGTGTGTAAAGGTCAAGGATGAAAGCCAACACTGAATGACAGTGACATTCAATCTCTCATGTGGCATTGCATTCAAAACTGATACCAGACAATGAAAGATATAGCAATACGGGCTCAGGAATACTTCAGAAAACCTTGTCGGTAAACATAGTTCGCCATTACATGTCTAAATACAAACTCAATCTCTACAGAGCAAAACGTAAAATGTTCATTAACAACAGAAATGCTATATTATTTTTTTCTGGTCTCAAGCTTGTCTGAGATGGACGGAGTGGAAAAGTGTGCTATGGTCTGACTAGTCATTTCGTAACTGTTTTGGAAATGCTGGCTTTTCTGTCCTCAGAGCGAATAACGAAAAGGACCACCCTGATTTTTTTTGAACAAGAAGTTCAAAACCACGTACCATGTCATGGTATGAGGGTGTGTTAGTGGCCACGGCATGGGTAACTTGCACATATGTCAGGGCACCATTAGTGCTGAGAGGTACATACAGATTTTGGAACAACATACTGTATGTTGGCATTGAGACGATGTCTCTTTCTGGGATGTCCCTGTTTATTCCAGCAGAACAATGCTAAGCTGCATTCTACACATGTTACAACAGTGTGGAATTTGTAGTAAAAGAGTGCAGGTACTTACCTGGCCCTCCTTGTACAAAAATGTGGCTTTCTCTGTTGGAAAGTAAAGACTGGCCAATCAGCAAGCCCAAGAGCGCTTTATTGTTGCAAAGGAGGAACCTGGACCTAAGTGCTGTAATAGTGAACTGAACAGGACCACGATCAAAATTCCAAAAATAAAAAAGTATTGGCACTAGAGCTTTTAGTTACAGAGCCCCTAGTTCATGGAATAGTCTGCCTGGTTACGTATGGGATGCCGAATCAGTCTTTAAATCCTGACTGAAGACCTACTTTTTTGATTTAGCCTTCTCACAACAGTCTCCATAGCTCACTATAATTAATGCTGCTGGCGCATGCTGTACATGTCAATATAACTGTGATATTTTGCTATGCTAGTGCTTGTATTATTTACTAACCCCTTTCAGCAAACTTTCTTTATGCATGTTTGTACCTGGTGGCCACCTGGGCACCATCTGAGCAGGATGTCTTTTTAGAACTGCTGACACCTAGTATACCCCCTTAGATTAGGCCTTTACCCAAGGGATGCCACGAGCCTGTTGAGAGTTCCTTCAACACCCGGAGCTCTGGAAAACTACAGATGGTCCTGTGGACTGTAATCCTATCACCTTTAGGTCATATAATGTGGATCCCATCATTTAGGAAATAGGTGCAAAGCACTAGTGTGATAAATCCTCTGATCCCCCCAGCAGCTGCACCTCAAAACATTCTCTATGTTCTGGATCCACCCCAGGGTGCTGTTCTACACTGGCTTAATTAGTTGTCTCACACCATAGTTTCAGATAGACAGTCTCAGGTCTTGTTGAGTTTTTGTAAAATTTGGGGGCATCTGACAGCCTTCCTTCTGGTATGCATTTGCAGTCAGATAGTCATGTCATCTCATAACGATGCACTCCAATTAGCTTCTCCTGGAATAATTATAAGTACATTCCACTGCATAGAGACCCTGTGGAGAAGCAAGGATGCATTGAATTTATAATCTCTCAGCTGGCCTGGGATCTCCCGAGATTTCTTTAACAGGACCTGGAGTCTAGAACTGTCAGCAGGGATATATAGACTGATTGACTCATACACTCATACACCTCCACTGTTATATGTACAGCACCTGTATGTTTTCAACACTAAAGTACTGCTTATGTTTTTGTGATTATTGTTATAGCAGTCCTCAGCCAAATGTTTACAGTGAGATGCCACTGCCTCATACCTGATGTAGAGCAGTATAGATTTCCCTTATCACCTCACTTGCAAGTTTGCAGGTGTATGAGAAAACAGATTCAGCCAGGGAATATTGTCACTTATAGACTCCACAAACACAGTGCTGAGAACCAGATTCAAACCCACCACCTAAGAGGTGTGATGCAACAGTGAGACCCACTGAGACACAGTGCCAATCCTACAAACGTGATGCTAAGAAAACTGAAAACTGCAGTTGTGAAATGAAGCATAATGAATTGAATGCCTGCTTTTGCACCAGTTTCTCTAATTTTAACATGTTCTTAATGACAAGTCAACATGCAGTGCCATTTTAATAAACACTTCTGTACTTTGAACACTGATATTTTGTCATGTTTTCACAGTCTAGCTTCATAAATCCTTATGTTAGCTCCTTAGCTGAGTTCTGGTCCCAATGAATGTAACTTTCGTTACATACACAGTTCCAGCCATCAAACCATTACCCAGACACTTTTCTGTGCAGGGTGACGTGCGGCCTGGAGCCTGACCCAGAAGGCCTAGGGCACAGGACACCCTGAACAGGGAACCAGTCCATCACAGACATATATGGCCTGGTGGCTCAAGGGGTATAAAATCACACTGGGATGCAGATATCTCTTGGTTACAATCCCAGGCCAGCCCAGTACATCCTTGTGTTCAAATGCTAGCTCCCCAGGTGCCGCATGTGGCTGGCTGCTCCCCTGAGGGGATGGATTAAATGAATTAAAGAGATGCAACTTCCCTCTGGGATTAATAAACTAGTAAAAAATTTAAATAATAAAAAAATATATATATAAATTTTATCTAACAAAATAATGTGATTATGGCCTTGTTGACCTTTGAAATTCTTATCCTGGACAAGTGAGTTGTTCTGCTCAAGCCTTTCCCAAGCCTAATGCAAGTGCACTAGATAAGTAAAACTGCAGGTTGCTTTCTGTTGAGCCATGCATCACCTTGCTCTCCTGATGAGCACCCAGCCATGTGTCTGTTATGAGTTATGTGCATGGTGGAGGCTGATGCAAGAGTGATGCTCAAACCAAGCCATACATATTAGCTGCTCACTGACCTTTCCTTGACTTTACTGTTCCTTCCTCACATCCTGCAGCTTTCAAAAGTCCTGCAGGGAGATCTGGACCTCATGTTTTTACCTCTGTTCCATGATGCTTCCTCCCCTCACAAATGATGGCAAGGGCAACAAAGAAAAGAACAGGTATATTTCAAGTAAGGAAGACATTATATAATTAAATAAACAGTATGATGGAACATTTCTGTAAATATCAGCATATAACATCAAGCTGCAAAAAAGGCAATGTTTGCGATATATGAAAACTTAAATATACTAAACATATAACATTAAAATTTTACTTTATTCGCTGACTTTTGACCTTTTTTTCTCAATAATAATTTTAAAGAAGTCTTGGATGTCCCAAAACTGGTTGGCAACATTTCCACATTGCTCAGTTTGATAATATCTTACAGACACATTAGCAAAAGTTATAAGACAAATCAGCAAGGCAGAGCAGCTCTTCATGTACCTTCCCAGATCTGTATCTTGCTAACATCTTGCTGTCATACCTTACTTTCAAGCCTTCTGAAAAATGTGGAGCAAAATTGAGTCTGTTTAATCATTTAAAGTGAAAGATTCTTGTCATATACATAAAGATTAAAACACCTCATTCTTTAAGAAATATGTTATTTTGTAAAGCTGGAATATTACATACGCTTGCTGGTTTATAGCCGTTTAACTAAAGCTGCAGGAAGCCAGAAAAACAGACTTAATTCCTCTTTTTTTCAGATGTGTCATATTGCAATTCTGTGTACAAATCGTCTCACTGAGGGACAATAAACAAAGAATTTTCCTCCATGGAGTTAGAGCCGGGGTGGGCATCACTGTCGTGGGGGGGGGTGTAGTGGGTGCAGGTTTGTGCTTCAGCCAGTTTATTCAATTTAGAGTCTTAATTAAATATCAGTTACATTGTTGGTTCTCTTCATTCTTTCTGATCGTTTGCATCCGTCTGTGCTTAGTTTTCTTAATTTGCTGAGAAAACTAGTTACAGAGAAGACAATTTAAAGTGAGACTCTTGTGCTTTAAGATCTGTAACGGACATATATAAATCACACAATCTCATTCTAACTCCAGAATCATAGTAGAAAATGTCTGGATAATCAGCATGTTTTATTCAAACCTGTAATCATTAATTGTACTGAAATTGTAATAATTAATGAACAGCAGAAACGTGCTAATTACAAAGGATACGGAATCAGGAGCAGTAACTTAAATGATTATTAACAAGAAATTGATTCAAATATACATATATAACTGTTAAATATTACAAAACAACATCAGTAAGTTCTTGTCAGGCTTTAATATATATGTTTTTTTATGAATAAAGCTTACTGACATTTATGGATTGATACAGTAATTATACAAAAAATTCAATAATGTTTAATTGACATTATCAATCAATTAAAAGCAGAAATTTTCCGAAGCAAAACCCTGAACTCACTGCAGCCCTCCAGGACTCATGAGTTAGAGTAATAGTTCAACTGTACAGGTTGTGGCAAAGCAGAATTAGTTCTCTGATCAGACCCAAGTTTATTATTTTAAAGGAAACTTATTCTATTATTCTTCTTATTGTTGATACACGTTTAACCAGTACAAATTTGGCTTTCATCATAATGAATAAAATAATTGTGTTTCATTTTCTGAAACGTTTGTTGAGCAACACAAAGTTCCAGTCTTGTCTTACATATTTTTACAGGGTTTTAGAGTCTTTAATACAAGAGATGTACTTATTCACTCAGTCTTTAGAGGTCAGATACTTTTCTTCCTAAGACAGGCATGTTGAAGGACTTCCCTTAAAGCATTCTCATTTGTAGCCTAATAAAGTGTTTCAAATGTTTACTGATAGGTCCTTGAGGATTTAGCTTAAAGGCTACTAAAAACCTTGCTAAATCTGTATCATTCTGAATTTTTCCCCACTTCCAAGAAATGACAGTATGTGGGAGAGTTTCTTTTTTTATCATTTTTTTTATAGCTAAGCTTTAGATCTCAATGGACTTATTAATGACTCCTCACTGAATTCCACATGAGCAATTAATAAGCATTTTGTAATCTCAAAGTACTAGAATTAATCATTGCAATGGAGATGGATTTGAGCATTCACTAGTCTAACTGGCCTGCTAATGAAATTCTGCAAAACACGTAAGTGTTGAACCTGAGCTGTCGAAGGTGAAAGAAATGGAAGAGGAGGAGCTGGGTGAGTTTAGGGAACTGTGGGTGTGAACACTTGCATGGCCACAGCACACAGTACAAAGCAGAGCTATAACAGACATACTGTCACTGCACTGCATGTCTGCTGTACATGGGATAGGGAAACAAGATAACTACTCAGGGTTAACCTGCCAGTGAGCATCATGTAACAGGAAAAAGGAAAAGGAAGGCATGCTTCATTTTGTAAGATTTTTAACAAAAGCAACAGGATTTGACCAGGTTGATCTTGTGACTATCTTTGGACCTTTAAACCTGGCAGTGATGTAGTACACAGGTACACAAAAGATAACAGTGCCAAACTGCTGACAGCAAAGTGTGTGGCTCAAATCAACTCTTCAGAATACATTTTTTTGAGGCTGTTAAGTCTGCATCATCTTAATTGTATTTTACAGTTTGGTTTTAAGTTATCTCCATATAAAATTAGTCTTGGACATGTTGTCAGGGAAATTAAAGTTTAAACTACAAATTTGTTACATAAGTTTATCAAAACAGACACCTGTAGATGCACACATGTAGGTATCAGCCAATAATAAGGCAGTTGCAGTGCAAAATAAGAATATCAACATCTCGTGCACATGAAGGTTATGGAACAAAAAACAAGGCATGAACTGTAAGCATTCTCTTGGAAACAGGAGAATAGATATCTAACAAGTTACACTGCTCAGGACACCTGTCTAGCCAGAAAACTGTAGACCAGTGGTACAGTCATCTAGAGCAAAGCAATGAACAACTTTCACCTCTTATGATGTAGCGGTAATTTTCATCAATAATATAAACCTTCCAATGGTTCAGCAATTAATAACACACAGTCAGTGTGAAAGAATATGATTATCATCCCCTAAAGATCTTATTTTACATGCATTACTTATTGTCGGATGCTTTCACCAGAAAGGCATGATATGAAGTGTAAGTAAGCCGCGCGCACCACATTGAAGTGTATTAACTAATCAGATTTTTTTACGTGGACTGAACATATTAAATCCAGTGAGATTCCAGTGGAGTCATACGCAAAGTCCCCTGAACTTCCTGTCCCAAACTAAAAAGAGACAAACAAAATTCTGTTTATGCTGAAGTAGATAATGATTCTATGACAGACCGCCCCAAGTGGCAAGAGTTTTGTAATGTTATAAATTCTTACTTTTGGAATGTATTATTTTAAAGCATATTTTATAAGCATCATAAGCTGAATTGTGCATTTAATCACATAATGACACATTTCAAAGAAGTTAGCAAAGTATAATAATTTGCAAGGCATAGGTAATGGTTTTAGAGAAGAACATGTTATTGCTTATTTATAAATCAGTGAAGAACTTGCAGCAAATGAGAACCTTTCTGACATTACCCTACAAGTGACAAAAATATTCTTTGCAGCAGATAGTTCTGCAAGATTAATATTAATCTAATAAATAATGCACTTAAAATATGAATATTTCCACAATATAACAAAGTTTATTTTGCTACAAGGTTTTATTGAAAATTAAATGTACTGACTCACGTTTTTTGTTGTAACAAAAGTTGGCAAATTTCCTTGGTTTGGAACATCTGAGTAGCCTGCAGTGTTCTGATATTCAGATAATGAGAGCCAAATGTTTTTGGTCATTTTCTTCCTTGCTCATCTGTGTGTACATCCATTACTTTTAATGCTGTGTGATCATGTTTTCAGCTCTAACATCTGTCCATAGACTCAGCTTTTACTCCTGACACCTTACCACTTCATAATGTGCAGCATAAAAGAGTCCCAAATCACTGTAAAATGTAAACACACCATCTGAGAATTTCAAGGTGCTCATTCTGATGAGATTATCTTGCTGAATGAAATAATAAAAAAAAAGAAAAAAAAAAGATTTCAATGGTCTTTGTGGAAGAATAATTTTCCAGAGGTGTAGAAAACTCAGTCCACTGAAGGTGCAGTTGTACTGTGTACATTGTTTTCTGGTGCTCTTTGCTGTGGAGCATATGGACACAAACCTTGTGAATCTGTGAAACAGATTCACACTCTTTGTGCAACCTGCTTTCTGCTAAATAACAAGAGAACAGGTCATGGTTTCATTTCAAATGAGTGTTCCATCTCTTCTCACAACAACAAGCTGTACTTAACTCTGGCCATGTTTCTAAAGATCACACCGGAGGAGCAGAAGGAAGCACAGATCTGACCTTCTCTTCGGGTACACGCTTGCTGGTCAAGGCTGACAAGGACCAGGCCTCTGGTGCTCTGTCTGTGACATTGCAGTTTAATGAGCAGCTGTGAGCATTACATCACATCACACGGTTGTGCAAACCCAGCTTGGATAAGGAAGTTACTCCACTACTGACATGAAGTGTAGGGTACATATACAAATACAAAGGATAATTCAAGTTCCAAACCCAATAAAAATAAAACACTAAAAGTCAGATTACGAACTACTCCAAAGACAACTTGCTATCACAGAAGACTGATCAAGACTGACAACATTTGGTACCAAGAAATGTCTTCCAGTAATATAAATTAATGCAGAGGCCATTATTGAATATTTTGCAAAGGAGAAATTGGTTGTACAGTATGTGTGTGCGTGTGCATGTGTTTGGGTGTGCTCGGTTGTGGCGGAGGCAGGTACAACTACAGAATGTGATTCTGTACTATAATTTTTAAGGTGGAGGGACATACACCCTCTCACCCTTCTAATTCCTGCACTTTAAGTAGATTTTTATTCTGAGCAGCTGAGGATTGTCTTTCCTAGCCTAGGAGCATGCAACACATAAGCAAGTTGAGCTGTGTTTTTTTTTTTTTGTCTAAGTATATGTTTTAAAGGAGTTTTCAGCCACAGGTAGCCATGTTACTCCCACGATCGTGGCAGATGTACTAACGGGTAGGAGGAATAATAAAAATCTGACTCAAGATTATGGACTGTTTCTCTGCAAGAAGAATTCCACAGAGACTCCTCAATGTTATTAGCAGTTAGAGGTAATAAAGCTGAAAGCAAGATATATCAGGGTTATGGTAGAAAAAAATTCAATAGGTCTGTGGACTTATCTTTACTTACTCACCTTGTTTGTGACACCTGCGTACTCACCTGCCCAGTTCGTCCTTTCTTTCTCAGAATAATAAAAATGGTTCTTCCCTTCTTTGGATCCCCGGGACCTTTATAATGCTGTGTTCCATTGCGGGACTCGTAGATGTCTTTCATTAAGTGGGTTGACAGCCCAAGTGCCTGAGCTCCGAAACACCAACAGCTGGTTCCAAGAACCATTTGTGGCATGTAGGAATGTGAGGCACTGAATGAGCCTCCAGATCCTTGTCAGGTTGCGAATCGGACAGTTTGCAAATGATGGCTACATATTTTAATTAGCACCAGATGTCTCACGCAAATGACACTTGTTCACATGCAGAGAACAGACATGAAACAATGAAATTCTCATTGTCACTATATTTAAAGCTCATTAGCAGAGGCAGAACCAGCCTATGAGAATATGTTTGGTATTTTGCTAAAACTGTTTATGCAACTGATTCTAGTTATGTACCAACCAAGTATTTTCCCTCTGTTGTCATCCCATTAACATACGACATTTCATTGAACTGACCCAAAATAGTGTCATACAGCAGATACTTCAGTATGCACAACAGGTTCTTGTTTTACCTCATATGTGCCTGTTTACATTATGTTATACCTACACTTGCAGTACTTGCAAAGGAAATAAACAGTACAAATATAGATGTAAATAAGTATAAATGCTTAAAAATACTCCCAGATGTTCCTTTGTGCAAGCTGTATATGTCCAGTGACCTTGCTGCTGAGGGTAGCAGAGTTTTGCTTTTCTATTCTATACTGATGTCACACATTCATTCAAAGAATAAGTGACCTGGCTTTTTAAAGTTGGTGTTGGCACTTCATATTCAATTCAATGCCTGAGTTAAGAAAAGGGAGTTTACTTTGGTGTCAGATCTGTCAGGAATTGCAGATCATTAATGCAACAGTGCAACTCATTCAGGACGTTCCGGCATGGCCGATGGAGTGACATGCCATTGAATAAATATCAGGCTTGTGGATAATGGGCCTGATGTAGAGGTCAGATGAAAAAGGCTTCCTACGGCATCTAATGTAATGGTAATTACTAGAAACCAGAGACGTGGTTTTTATCTGTTAATCAGGCTGAATGTTTTACTCTTTTAATGGAATATTTATATATTGAGGCCTCTTTTGGCTTAAACCCTCTGTTTAAAAGATCCCAATTTGTCTCTGAAAGCTAAGGACAGAACCATCTGTTTATATTCCTCTTGCAGTGTTCCGCAAAGAAGTACAAAACATAATGCAGTTTTGTCATACTCAGTCTTTGTCATACTTTAATTTTATGAGTGTAGAACATTAGTTTATTCATCTTTCCTACCTGTATTTTGTCCTGGTCATGGTTCAGTTCAAATGAGTTTATGGCTTTTAACTTCTCCATCCATCCATCCATTCATTCATTCACTTAACCACTTGTCAAATTCAGGGTCACGGTGGCAATAGGAGAAGAAGAGATGCCCAGACACCCTGTCCCTAGAAACTTGTTCCAGCTCATCCTGGGGGATCCCCAGCAGTTCCCAGGCCAGCTGATGGATATAATCCCTTCAGCATGTCCTGGGTTGGCCCCAAGGCCTCCACCCAACAGGCATCTGCCTGGTAGATCTCCACTGGAAGTCTCCCAGGGGACATCCTTGTCAGGTGTTCAAACCACCTCAACTGGCTCCTCTCAATGCAGAGGAGCAGCTGCTCTAATCAGAGCCCCTCCCGAACCTTTGAGCTCTTCACCCGATCCCGGAGGGTAAGCCCGGCCTCTCCACAAAGCAAGCTCATTTCAGTCATTTGTATTTGCGATCTTGTCCTTTCGGTCATTACCAAAGTTCATGACCATAGGTGAGAGTAGAGACGTAGACCGACCAGTAAATCACAAGCCTTATGGCTCAGCTCCCTCTTCACCACTAAGGTTTTAACTTCTCCTCAGTTTGAATATGTCTGGTCTTCCTAAGGTGAGGCACCAAGTGAGTTCATTTTAATCAGTAGTTATTAAAAACAGACACTTTTGTGTTCATCTTGTGTTTATTATTGGTAAAAGCATGAATACATTTTAACAGTAGCAGACCAAACAAACTCTTGCAAGAATATGCAGATTTCACACAAGCATATATCAACAGTTAGCTTGCTTTGGTCGTGTCAAGAAAAGAACAAAAACTGAAAAAAACTGAAATGAAACTTTCATTGTTTTTTGATGAAGACAGGAAACTATCTGGTGGTACAACTCATGACATTATAAGAGACAGGTAACTTGCAAAACAGGTACATAAGAAATGAATTCTAAATTGTTAGCTACAAAGAGAGGCAACACTGATGGATGCCCCTGGCTCTGCTGTGAAGTTAAACATCAGATTTTTAATAGATTTACTAAAAATCACTTCAAACCTACTAGAAATAGTGGCACTGTTACTATTTGCTTTGTTTGTGTGTTGAGTGTAACGATTGCAATACAGACTAGCATCCAAATTAGGGGGTTTGTTCAATGCTATATACTCTGTGGTAGCAAGTAAGCAACAGATAACCCAGCCACTGAGGTGGAATTCAGCCACCAAGGTGCCAGTCCCAAGCCCAGATAAATAGGGAGGGATGTGTCAGGAAGGGCATCCATGTAAAACCTGTACCAAATCAAATATGCAGTTCACAAACAAATTTTCCATACTGGATCAGTCCAGTTCCCGCCTTGGGTCTGTGTGCGTGGAGTTTGCATGTTCTCCCTGTGCTTGGTGGGTTTTCTCCGGGTGCTCCG
>JABJVR010004968.1:0-14082 GCA_025773905.1 Chitala chitala | reverse complement strand
ACCTTCCACCCTGAGTGTGTTTGGTCGTATGCGTGTAGACCCTTTGCCCCAATTCCCTGGTGTGAATGTGCGTGTGGATGTTTATTCCCTTTTTGCGATCTGCCCCAAATATCCTTGTCAGGACACTTTCAATAAAAGGTTTTGGCGATCGTACTTCCGAGTCATGGCTAGCCGTCGCCGTTACAATACTTTTAATTTATTCGTCTTAAATTATTATTGTTTATTTTTTTTTAAGAATAAGAAGACACGATTATTGCAAATGGCACATCATAATGAAAGCATTGGCATTAAAAAGATTCATTCATCCGCCATACTTATGACTGCAAAGCTTATCTGCATTATACAAATTAGTTGCGACTAACCTGACACATATACTGCTAATTTACCATGCACGCGCTTAAACTTTTAATGTCAATACTTCAACTATCAATTTAAATTCTCAGAACAAGCTGCACGATTCACTACTACAAGTATTGGAACGGTGTATATACTAAAGGGAAAGTAACTGATTTCTGTTTGTGGATTGCTTTTATTGTGAAAAAATTTCACGAATCTGGATTTAATATTTTACAGACTGCTGCAAAGTGAGTGTTCCGACATGGCTCAGTGGACTTTCTCTTAGTGGAGTGTATTCCGTGTGAAAACACTGATGCTTCGTGTGCATTAATTGGGGTGGGCTGAAATGCGTTTCGGCTGGACTTCGCTATTGCCCTGCTGTCCCGGTACCTCCGTGCAGGCAGCTCTGCAGCTTTGTGGAACAGGGTGTGTGTTTACGGAGTAGAAGACACAGCTGAGCATTTCACGGTGCCGTTTTTACACAGGTTACCGCACTCGCCCTGTTCTTGGTTTTTAACAAAGCACCAGGTGACTGTCGAGGTAGGACGGTTTATGGCTTCAGGTTTAGCTCGTAATACTGACGTAAGGACGCATGATGCTGTTATTTGACTAGCGCTTTTCGCAACAGTCCTGCACAGCGAAGACGGCAGTATTAAACCAATTACAAGCAGAAATAATTTACTTTCTCGTTTTAACTGTTAACGTAATAACTGCGTTTCATAGCAACATATCAGTGAATACGCATTAATAAAGGGCTCTGTTTTATTATCGTGTTGGTAACATTGCCATCCCATGTAATGATGTGTACGCTATTGATGTGAGGTTCACTGACATTCTTTAAAACCTCAAAAATTGATTACAACAATTAAAGATTTATTGTATGCAAACATTTACCATTTTTATGTTTTTATGGAAGGGGTGTGGAGGAACAAGTGAGAATGTTTTAAAAGTCCATGAAGGTCTGAAGGTTTATATGAAGACATACTGAAATTGAATGATTGACGTATAAAGGCACATTCCCCCTTAAATTTAAGGCTCTGTTATATGGAAATTCACCTTTTGTCACAAACTCTTTCCTGCGCTCATAGGTGTGGTGACATCACAGTGGTGTTATTGATTTTTCCTGTTCACTACATACAATAAACAATGTTGGAACATGATAAAATGAGTGAAATACCCTCATAAATATCTGTGCCATTTAAAATGTTGCCATTGACATGTTTTAAAGATAATTTAGGTTTTTTTCTCAACAACAGATCATTTGACGTTTTTCATACTATAGTGACAATATGATGAAAAATTAGTTGTAGGTGAAAATGAGCTCAATAGTTAAGGATTATCATATTTATCATATCAAGACATTTCTGAGACTCCACCATGTTTGGATCCAGTAAGGCCACAAGCTACAAAAACTGAGTGTGATACATTTTTTTTTTTTTTGTATGTCATGTACTTGAATATATACTGTTCACAAACATATTTTGACATTTTCATTTTATTATTTTTAAAATGTTTGATATGTAAGTTACTCTGGGCTGGAAGTACGGTACATTTTTGTTGACCAAACACTAAAGTTGCCACAGACCAAAAGAATACCTGAGTTTACATGTTTAGTTTTCCCTCTGTCCAAAAGAAGTTGGTTTTCAGAAGAGGCAGATGACTAGAAAATGTGTGCACTGGATTAATTTCTATGAAATTAATAACATACATAAATATTTGAAAGCTGTGGATTGTTAAGAAGTTGTGCCTTGTCTCTTGTTCATGTCACCAGATAAACATCATATGTTACGTTGGTACATGGCAGCAGTGCGTAAACAACGGAATCTATACCTTCTTGTAGTTGTTTCACGTATGCACTGTCATTAGCTAAAAAGACTATCTAAATCTGTCACATAAGTGCTATCTCTTTTTTTGGACAATGCATATTCCATTTATAAGGATACTACCTCAATGTTCAGTCACTGAGCACACTGTATTTTTCTGTACTCACTTAGAAACATATCCCATATGTTACTTGATCTTTTAGTAAAGAGCCCAGGAATAGATTTACCACCTTGCTAATCTAATGCTTACTTTTTCACTGCATGAGGAATTTAAGGCAATAAACCATCCTAGTTGTTAACAGTAAAATGCACCAGGCAGTATAAGACTACTACAGCAATACAGCGCTACGTATTACAACTACACAGATAGTACCATGTGCCAGACCCATAAAGATGTGGGTAATGCAGTCTTCTGTACTGAAATGGTAGTGTAATAAGTCTGCGTCTTCAAGCTGGTTGCACCACAACCACCGCATCCCCTCTACTGTAAACCAGTGCTGTCTGGTGCAATGTGCATCTGTGTCCTTACTGACCGAGGTGGCTGCAGTGGCTCAAAGTGTGTGTTCCACTGCTGTCTAGCAGCACAAGATTAATAAACATGCATCTATGTATAACTACAGAGCACAATTCTCATACAACAGCTCTTGTTGTTGCATCTTTGAGGGGAAAAAAAACTCAACTGGATGAGCAGTTTCAGAAATTGAATTAAATGACAATGTATTTAGTTGTAGTATAAATGTTTGGTTGTAAATTCTGAGAAAGTGTCCTCAGGTAAAAGCACTTACTAAATACATCTGTTATACTCTTGTGCAGTTTGAGCCTCAGATTAATGTTGTCACCAATGCAAGAATGTATTGCTGCACAATAAAGTAGAATATCACTGAATACAGAACAGTTTAATTCAGGTGCTCTTCATTCTGCTATTCATGTAAAACTGCCCTCAAAACCCAGGACCTGGTGTCTACATATTCTGTGCAGTGTGAGAATTTAATTAAAAATCAGGTATGCTAAATGATAACTGAACTGCATTACTTTCGAATTTTTCACAAATTCAAATGTTAAGTCTCTGGTAAAAATGACTGCTGCAAAAAATGTTTGAAATTAAAGACAGTATTTTAGCAAATATTACTAAAATATTTACTCAGTCATGACTTGAGGGGGAAAACCCCACATTACAAATAAACAGTATCAGTAAAGAAACTAATAGATACTTGTGGAATATGAATGAGACAAAAAGCAGTAACCATGAGGGAAATCCATTATTATTATTATTATTATTATCGTTATAGTTATAGTTAAAGTTAATAAGGGTGTGTGTATTTTATTGTATTACCAGAAACCCAGTTGCAAAGTAAAAGCACAAGTTTTATCCCCAGGTCAGGGCAAATATAACAAAAATGCAATCTAAGAAATAGTGTCAGGTGGACAGAAGCTCAGATAGCTGTGAGGCTCAGGACAGGAGAGGAGACCATCCAGGGGACGAGGCGAGGGTTTGAACACTTCACACAGCTGATCAGACATGGTGAGTATTTAGCTAGAGGGACGAGACTGTTAAAGAGCATGTCTGGCCTACTGTAATTACCTAGATTATTAAATTATGATTTTCATTTTTAAATACTGTTCTAACCCAAAAAACTCAATATATTGATAAAATTGATTCAATTTAAATACAAAATTTACAGGATTCTTTCAGTATCTGATTTGGCTGAAACAGTTTCTGGCTTTTGAATTTTAATGTCTGAAACCAAGCATTCACTATAGCAAAATGTATATGAGACACATGTACAAAAAATTTGCACAAGTAGAAAGGACAGTACTTAATGCTTGCAGATGTTTGCAGATGTTTTTAGTTATCCTCTCTTGTGTTCGCTCTGCATGTGATGCTCATATCTGTTCTTGCTATATCAAATGGTTGATGCATTAAAATATTCTGAGTAATACTGATCTATGTGTGATTCCCCTTATAATGCACTGCTATACCCATGTTCCTTTTAAACCTCTTTAACTGTCCCTTTATAAGCTTCTTATAAAGGTTTCTTCTTACCCTGTGTGCCTGAAATTACCTTTGCGATTAATAAAGCATACACACATGTATGTAAGCATACAAAATATAGACCCATAAGCACACAATTTGGAATAAATTTTGGAATATTGCTTATGTTCAAGCACAAATGAAATTGTTACTATTTAAGTATTTTTTCCAGAAATTTGGAAAAATTGGGCTATAATTGATTAGTGCCTGTGGGTTCAAATTTGGTTTGATGCCAGGGATGTGTGTATTATGGCAGCAGGAGGAGCTAGACAAACCAGAGAGAATGGAAGGCCAAATGCACATTTTATTTGTAAATTAGTCCAAAACAGAATCGAAAAACCAAATCGAGAAGACAAAACACAGGTGAAAAGCCAGGAGATCAGTCTAAAGGGGAAAACACAAAAAGAATGAATACACTACAAAAAAGAACTAGAACTTAGACATTAAGGGGCACAGGGCTTGAGGTGGCACTACACATAAGGGTACCCAGGCAAGCCCTGAACTAGAGGAGATTACAGGTAGTACAGAACAAAAGGAAATTAGAAACTCCAGCTAATATAACAAGAGAATCACAACTCAATAGGCCTACAAATACACCTTAACAACAATACCTCACAATAGCAGAAACAAAACCTAACCCTAATAAAGGAATACAGAGGAAACCAGACACAGGTGGAGTCATTCACAGAGACTAATGAGGGCACGAGCAATGCAGACTTATTCAAGATGGGGCTAACGAGGAACTTCTGAGACAATGGATGAAACTAGAAAGCTAAATGAAGGCAGACTAAGATAAGGAGAACAACATGAAACAAGATAAGATGAGGTGATGAGGAAAAGCAAAATTAAAGGACCAGGGGTGTTACTTTTTACTTGGGCTGCCAGGGGAAATGTCAGAGCAGGTACTCTTGATTTAGTCTAGTTTGTTAAAGTGTGATCAAACTTTGTGACACGGGACATTGGCCTCCCTGCCCCACTGTAGAACTGTGCATGTCTGTGATATACTGTATATTAAAATCACCTAACATTACAGTTTTGTGAATAATTACATGGTGTGGTGGCTCAGTTTTTAGCAATGTTTTCTTCTTACCCCAAAGGTTTAGATTTCAAGTTCCAGCCACTGAGGAAGCGCAGGCCACTGCATATCCAGTTGTGCTCCCAAGCATGCGCTGTTAGGAGGGGTATTCAGCACAAAATCCTACAGTATGTCCTTTATGCCTACAGTAAAGGACATTGCCACAAGGTGGCAGTAAACTATTTAAGAGTGACAGTTGCTCCTGCAAAAAAGGAAAATTTGTTTGAAAAGTTATACATGCACATGAACCATTGAAATAAAAAGATGTTTCTAGACATGCTTAAATGCTCCAAACAGTAATGCTCACTTTCCTTGATCATTGACAAATATAAATACAGTTAAAGTGAAGTGTGTGCTGATCACCAAACACCTCCAGTGTTGGAATAGTCGGTGAATATCTGATATATGCTGGAACATTTGTCAACGTCCTGCTTTAGTATCACCAAAGAAAGTAATTAATTTGAATTTCTCTGACCATTTAAATTCATAACATTTAGAGGGGCCGGGCAGCCAGTCAACCTTGAGCCCCCAGAGGCTATTTTCTCCACATTGAAGTTTTTGGTTCCTCTTTTTTGCTGTTTTGACTTTATTTGTATTTATTTGTATTGCTGTTATTCTGTAAGATATGCAATTTCTTCTGTAAAGCACTTTGAGGCACATCGTTGTAAAAGGCGTTTTATAAAAATAAACTGAATTGAGTAACATTAAAAAATGTTCTGGATAAAGTACCTACATGAATCATTTCTCATCACAATAACAGATTACAGTCTGTCAGAATGGCCCCTGTTTCTCTAAAGTTTGGTGAAACAGTCTGGAAAATCTGTATTGTAGAAGTGGACTGAATCATTTTTCCTCTCTGGCTGTAACACATGCCCTTTGTCTTTCCCACTTAGCTACCTAATATCTGGACAAATCAAACATCAAACAGCAGATGCATGTCAACCACATTCCTTTAAAGAAACAAAGTGGGTCATTGCTTAACAAAACAGCAACTATTCAGTGGCAGTATGTGCTGACTTTTAGTGTACTGGTGGATGGTTCGGAACACATGAATCACCCACGGAGTGAGTGCCAGCCTGAGGTGGCCAAAAAAGTCTACAGGAGCACCAAGGGCCAGACAGCAAAGAGGGTTATAGATCATGACACAACCCACTTCAAAGACACTGACTGTACCGTGCCAGCCAGTTTCAGGGTCTGCCTGGTCATAGTAAGTTTCATTGTTTTTTTTTGTGCATCATTATTTGTCCACCAAGACTTGAGTGACTGCAAAATTCCCTTTTCCAGAATCTGTGCTGGGACACATCTCACAAGTGTATGAAGAAAGGGACCAACAACAGACTTAAGATACTGACCATGTTTTTTAAAAACCCCTCATGCCTTTTTACTGGCTGTTAATGATGAGTTTACGTAGAGTGCAGCAAAACGTCCCAGAATCAGAAGAACTGGGCTGATGTAAAGCAGCCCCCCTGCCCACATTTTTTCACAGGGCATCTCAGTGGATCTCAACAGAGATGATGAGTAATCCCCAGAGATCATGATTTAATCAAAGTGGTCCACCACACACAGTCCTTTCATTCATACTGCTCCGAGTTTGCCTAATCACCTTCACTCTGCCTTCTTGTAGTTGTACAAATTTTTTATGTACTGTTGTTTCAAATAGTGTCCAGGAGCACTGAATGTGACCAAGTACTGTTTTGACATCCCATGAGGACAGTCTGCAAGTTGTTTACGCCATACATGTGTCACACCCCCATCATCAGTGGCTGCCAGCTGCAGCTAATTTCGCAGACAGTATTTCTGAAGCACACAAACTTTGCAGAATACTTAATGAAGAATACTGAGTATATTGCTTACCTGTCTCTCTCCCCTTTGTGGCTGCCTGATCCTGTTCCTCTTTCCCTGCCCTTCCCTTCTTCTGCTCCAACCCAGTCTGCGTCTAAGATTGACATTTCTGGCTTCCTGACCTGTGCCTGTCCTCATGACTCAGATTTCTGCCTGACATTCCTTGTTGTTGGGCCCAAAATAAATGCGCAGCTCTGCCCAAAGGGATCCTACCTTTCTGCCTGTCATTCTTATTGCTACAACATGCATGTTGAGTGTCATATCTATACCACGTGCTACAAATAGAGGTACTGCACACCTGTACATCTGACATGGCCTTAAGTCACCTGTACAAGAAATGCTTTTAGTCTTATACTGTAACATGCTCAATGGTACAGTAAAATACTTTAGCATTGTTACAAGAATTCAGGATTCATAGAATAATGATGCATTGATGCATATATATATCGCAATAATGATGCATATAAGTGTTTTTTGAGCACTTGTGAGACAAAGTTCTAAGTTAGTTATTTATTAAAGTGTTTATTGAATTAACTTCACAATTGTAGAGAGGAAATTATGTAATTTTATCAACAGCACGATGTAACACAATTATAAGCCTTACAATACTCTTAATTTAGTGTTGTTAATTCAAGTCATGGAGGATTTTCATACTGCACTCTTGAAGTAATTATTCAACCTAAATGTAATAAAATGCCTACCATTAGACTGTAACCCCTTTTGCAAATTGAAATATGCAGCTACATGACAATCTAAAAAAAGACTATAAAAGTTTACAAATAGCTGCAGGATTCATGTTGTTGGAGGAAAACAATAAAAATGTGAGCTGTAGAGCTGAGTGCCGTGTCATGTGATTTGAGGTCGTGACATAAGCTCTGTGAGCACCTTGTCATGTGATTTGAGGTCGTGACATAAGCTCTGTGAGTGCCTTGTCATGTGATTTGAGGTCATGACATAAGCTGCCACATTCAGCTCATGCATGGAGAGTAGGGGGATGTCAGACATTACATGATGCCCTTTCTTACCTGCTTTGCTGTTGCCAAACTAAAATGGATATATTTGTATTCATTTTTTTAATTATTATTACAGATATTAGATATTATGTTAGAGATATTGTAGATACCACACTTTTACTGACAGCACCACATATTGAGTAGCTTTTCCACTGAACAGGCACAGCCTGGAAAAGGGCATTACTTAAGTTGGTGACGGGAAGTTATATAATTCCATCTATTACAAAAACAGATACTGATACAAAAACAATGATGATTAGATGATTTGTATCATATATGACATACAAACACAGACATATACACATCATAGCCCCTCAGAAACCAAAAGTTTTTTTTATTTTCTGCTAATGACATGTCAAACTCCATTATGACCAGCTGTCATGTGTAGTCACATTGCTGTCTGTTTCTCCAGGTTGCTTATGTAAATTCACACCTTTGAGTAATGTCTTTTTTTGAGCTGATCTGTGTAACAGGAGTGACCTGTCACAACCTGCTCAGAGTTACCAGATAAGACAATTAGCCTGACATGACATGCCCACTGAGCTAAAGACCTGAGTCTCTCATTTGAGGGACTAATCAGACTCTTGTCCTGACAACTAAAGATTTCTAGCATAGCAGTATTTACTCTGCTAGAGCTGCTCTGTGGTGACTCAATTTCAACTGTGCAGTGCTCTCTCAGCACCGTACAGCCCAGTACAGCCCTCTGTAGTTGTGCCAAGGGAGATACTCTTAGTCAAGTTCAGCACTGACACTAGCACTGCTGGAAATGGGGTATTACAGGCCTTACCTTACTGTTGTATACCCCAAGACAGCTGAAAGACAGAATGATAACCTGTTATTGATCAGGCCAGAAGACAGGCTGCATTATGCTCCACTAGATAAGGCATTGTGACTGTGTTATCAGGTTTCTGCTAACAAATAACCACAGATCTGCCAGGTCGCTCATGTGCTGTGTTTACAGTGTAGCTGGCATTTATAAGAATAGGTGTATTCTAAAAGGCAAGGATGCTCAAAGTGTCTCATTCAAATTATGACAGAACATGCATTGCTTTCCAAAGATAATGCCTAAAATAAAGAGAGTATATTGTAACAGAAGAAGTTAGACAGTGTATTGGGCAAGAGGATTAACTCTTATGTGACAGAGTAAAGGACAGTATTAGGTATTGTATACAGTATCACCAGTGCGTCAGCAAGTCATCCAGTTGGTTCAATGACCTAGGTACAATTTGTTTTTACTACGTGCCAGAGATTATAGCACACAATCTTCTTTGTTCTGAGTATATGAGACTGTTGTGTGTTAGAAACATGATTAAAATTTGATTTTCAAAGTTCTTCAGGTGTTATATCCACCACTTCCAAATGTCCAAATTAATATTTAAACTAAGCAATTTTCCAACGAGAATATAAGACAGTGTAATTTTATTGAGTGCCATGTATTCTTTAACAGTGCATCTGTCTAATTTTTTTACAAAAGGAAATAGTAGATGTACAGCTGGATTTTGTAAAGGTGTGTTCATTACCAGTTCTTGGCCTTTGTGCTATTATGTCTACAAAGAGAGCAGTCCCACATAAAACAAATATGCAAGAGTACGACTGATGTTTTTTGAGGTAATAGCTTTTAAGCAACTATTAGTGCGAAACACGTCAGATTTTGGTGTAGCTGGGCTGGGAGGTTCTGTGCAGCAGCTGGGAGGTTCTGTGAACAGCTGGGAGGTTCTGTGCAGCAGCTGGGAGGTTTTAAGAGGAGCTGGGAGGTTCTGTGCAGCAGCTGAAAGGTTTTATGAGGAGCTGGGACATTCTTTGCAGCAGCTGGGAGGTTCTGTTAGGAGCTGGGTGGTTCTTTGCAGCAGCTGGGAGGTTCTGTTAGGAGCTGGGTGGTTCTTTGCAGCAGCTAGGAGGTTCTGTTAGGAGCTGGGTGGTTCTTTGCAGCAGCTGGGAGCTATTTGTACCACGTGACCACGGCTGTTCCCATCGCAGCAGCAGCCGCAGCCATCATTTTATTCAAAGCGGAGCCGTCCTGAAAAAAACAAAGAGCTTAGGGGATCAAACCAGCGGCTATGGATTAATTCAGGAATAAGCGGAGAAGGATTTATATCAGCGGTTTACTTCATGTCTTCATCATCGTAATGCTTTCAAATGTTGCAGGTAATGTAATGCCGAAATGCAGTTTTACTTCTTGTTTTCTCCACACAGAATTGTGAGTGTTGGAACAAATAAATGCTACATTTTTATTGTGACTTTTGACAAAATAAACGGGGAAACACAGTAGCCATTTTAGCTGCAAATCCAGCGGAAAACGAAGGTTTGGGCGTTTATTCGAGTGCTTTTGTTAAAGCCGACGACAGTAAGTGCAGTTTAATTTAAACTCGAGTTTACTCGAGCACTTCCTGTATCTCAGTAGAAGCACTTTTCTCTGTGTGTGTGTGTGTGTGTTAGAGACAAGGTAGTGTGCTGGCCGACTGGTGTCCCCAGACCAGCGGTGTGTAAGTGAGTGTGTGTGAGAGAGAGAGCTTGCTGTACATCATTACATTATACGTGTATTTTTAGTGAGCAGCACCATGTTTAGGTCAGGTGAATGAGAGCTTCATGGGGTTATGACGTGTTTCTGCTTGTACGAACGTTATACAAACGGGTCTCTGCTGTACAACGTTAGTAAAACTTTAAATAACATGTTTCATTGGTGCGTATCAGCAGGCTCAGTTACCTCAGACCTCATGATGGCCCATTTTAGTGAAGGTTTTTTATTTAGTTTATCAGGCGTTACCCTGGCGTTACACTTTCGATTTGACGGAGTTTGTGTGTATTCAGTGTGTGTTTAGTGTGTATGTAGTGTGTTTAAACACACTTTAGCTGGGCCTTCAGCACAACGGTGTGAACACACTCCGAATAAACAGCAGTGCCGCTTCTGTGTGTTTAATTTTAATTATAAATAAGCACAATATAGCTCCAGGCCCTGCTGTGTGTGAACCTGGTTTAATTGTCTGTTTTGGAGCGTTTCGTTTTAATTCACACTTGACACGTCTCGTAAGGTGGTTTTAACCAGAATTTGTACACGGTGTATTAAGTGTTTCCTCATATCGTATTGCATAGAACTTGGGACAAAAGTTTTACCGTGTGCGTGAGATATAACAAATAATGGCAGTAATGCCGAGTGCTGCAGCTCCCTTCTGGGTCGCTGAGTGTGGTTATTTGTGCGTTACACGCCTGGGATTGTGCTCATGTTTGGTGCCTGTCTTTATGGCGCTGGAATGCGCGAAATGCAGGTGCCACATAGACGTTGATGGTGTGAACAGGCAGGTTGGCAGCTGGGTGGAGATAGTCAGTGACATCTGTGTCCAACAATGCAAGTCTCCATACTGGTTCAGATGTGCAAGGCCCTTACAGCAGTGTGTACTGTCTGGGACACTGAGCCAGCCAGTCTTGGAACGTATGAGTCAAAGTGTTGCCATCGACATGGCAACAGCACTCCTGATGCCAGACAGCTGGGCTGTGTGGTTGGAGAGTGGTGAGGGGCAGATCTGTGAAAAACTCTGCTACCTGGAAATGAGTCTAGACAACAGGACAAGGATGAGCTCATGGGTTGCAGGAGTAATAGTTTTACAACTGCATATTTGAATTTTAAAGTACACATCTACATAGTAGAATTAACATTGGCTTTACCCTACTTTTTTTCCACCCCCTTCTGAAGGGTTTAAGTAGTGACGTTCCATCTGGCAAACTAAAGGTTTCTGTGTTTACATAGTTCTGAAACTTCTGCTAATGTTGCTGTGTATATCTGAGGGTTATATGTTTTTGACAGTCAATGAATTTGAACCAGCTATGAAGGAGAGCAGTACTTAATCGTTTTCATTTTATTTGGCAACATCTGAAACTGCAAAAAAAACTTGTTTTTGATTTCAATGTATAGGTTGAAAAGTCTTGCACATGTTGAGTAACTATGGATGCCATGTATATTGAATTTGAGCTTTGGCTTGTGTTCAAATCCTCCTCCTTTTACAGGACCTGGAGTTTTGTTTTCTCAACAGGCCCTCCAGTTAGTTTCAACAGACTGTACACAGAATGTGACAAGTGTTTTTTTCCCTGTCAGCAAAGTCTTCATTTGCAAGTCAAGGTGGACTTTTCTTTTTTGCCTTTCTCCCCTTTTCACTTGTGTTGCAGCTCGTTGAAACTCAGGGAAAATGGAAACAGGTTTAAAAACTGCAGTTTGTTAGTGGAGAATAGTGTGCATAAATTTCACCGTAAAAATGTTTGCATTTCAATCGCAGTGACACTTTCTCCATGCGTCTGCAATGGCTGTCATGACAGATTAGCTGGCCTCCAAGCAAGCCTGCCTCTTTGTTTGGCTGCTTGAACAATGTAAATCCTAGTGATATCTCTATCTAATGGATGCTACAGCTTCCAAGCAAGTACACGTTCTGTTTTTTCTTTGGGTCACTAGCTCTGTATGTTGCACCCTGTTTTGGTGGTGTTGCTGCTGATTTTTTTTTTTTTTTTTTTTAATTATTTTCCTAGGGGCTCATGTTAAACACCCTGACAGCTAAATAACTGTAATTAAGAGGTCGACACACGAAGGAACGTGTGCTCCGTTTGCAGTAGAGGATTATCATTTTTGTGAACAATGAGTTGTACTTACACTAGTTCTGAAATCTCAGATTATTTTTGCAGTGTGATTTGCACTATGGGCTTTTAAATGACCAGTTGAACCCTAAAGCGAAGTCTGTATAATGGAAAATTTGGTTAAGCCACCTTAACTGTGTTTAAAAGGTTTTCAGTTGGTTATGTTTTCTGCAGTACTGGTAGTAGCTTATTTTTAAAAGTAACTGTGAAACAGTTACCCCCTCAGCCTTAATGGTGTTGGCACAGATGGTGTAAACTGATCTCTAGGAAAGCCTGGGCTGCTGTTTTGACTTTGAGAGTCATCCTCTCTCCTGCCCTTGAAAGAGACCACTGTTATGACTGGAGTTTTGGAAGTGTTCACCATGGCAACCTGTTGTTTATGTTGGTACTCAAGATGCTGGGTGATACCAAATGAGTTCTCATGTACTTCCTGTATTGCCTGTTTTCCACTGTTAATTTTAATAGACATCTTTTGCTCTTTAAACCATTGGTAATATGTGAACATAAAACTGAATTATAAATTCATCCATTTAGATGTTTTTTAGGGTGGTTTAACAAGCTGGAAGACACTGAATTGGGGGGGGAACCTGCCTTCTGGATCAGATGAAAACCCTCAGAAAATGAGCTAATTTAGTTAAGAGCAGGAATGGAGCCTTGAGTTCTTTGCACAGGGAATGAGATTTTTGTAATGGTGTGAAAACAAAAATGCATTGTTCCAAATTATGCAGAATGTAGTTTGAAATCATCCTGTAGGTCATAATGAACTCAAAACAAATCTGTTGTATTTGTTGAATAGTTCATTCTTCAAAAGATCACATTTACATCAAGATACATATTAATATATGATCCCTTTTTGAAATTACTGTAACAACTCTTATCTATCATTAAGTCTGTATAGTGTCTGGGTGTGTTTTGTTTGACAATTCGAGTATTGCCTCCCAGAGTTGCTGTTTTGAGGTGTACTGCCAGTCATCCTCATACAGCTTCTCATATTTTCTTTTTATGCCCATAATTCATTCATTTACATTCCATAATTAAAGAGTCAGTGGTGTGTGTGTGTGTGTGTGTGTGTGTGTGTGTGTGTGTGTGTGTGTGTGTGTGTTTTTTTTTTTTTTTTTGTAGCATGGGCTAATGTGGTGCCCTGAATGAATTTTATTCTGCAAGGCATGACTTGTCTTAACATGGCAGAAAATAGTCAGTTAGGAAGTCCAAATATGTTGCAGATGTCATTTTGACACCCTCACTTTGAAGGGACCTACTGTTTGATTTACCAGCCCAAATCATCACCCCTTCTCCTCCTTGCTGATGGCACAGTCTTGTTGGGACAAGGTGACCATTCTGACC
>JABJVR010004967.1:0-14083 GCA_025773905.1 Chitala chitala | reverse complement strand
ATACACACACACACACAACAGAGTGTTGACCTTCCCTTGCTGTTTCCAGCTTACCTAAAGGCAATTTGGTGACTTAAAAGATTGAGCTGTGGTCCTGAGAGGTTGAGACATTCTACTGACAGACATTTTCCTTTTCTCCATTTTTTTACATTTGTGGTATTGCATACAGGAGGGCTTGTTGTAGTTGCATGGATACCCGCCCGTGTTGTGTCTCACTAAGCAGATTTGAATATGTGAACGTCTGAATAGTGCCCAAAGCTTTAACATTTCTTCAGCACTGATGTACAGATGGATTCAGATGTTATTTTGCTGCATAAATTCTAAAAAAGGATGAAGTTATAGACACATATCAAATCTAATTACACCTGACTCTACCGTACAGGACTTTGTAGACTGCTCTTTCCTTCTCACAAACTCTGTAATGAATTCATGACTTGTGAAGGGTTTCAGCTTAATGAAGGATACAGAAGATCCAAAGCAAGTTATACTCTGGAGGGAGCACCCCCCTCCCCCCAAACCAAAGCTCTCACAAACTAGGGGCCTCTGCTTCTCTTCAACTGCATTATCTGGGCTGTGGAAGGAATCTGGTGCACCAAGAAAAACAGCAGCTAACTCTGGGTGAACCTGTGCTCAGCCTATGTGTTGTGAAATGTTCTGATTAAACCTGTACATATAGGCCTGGGA
The DNA here is from genome assembly GCA_025773905.1 of Chitala chitala. Classification (NCBI taxonomy): domain Eukaryota; kingdom Metazoa; phylum Chordata; class Actinopteri; order Osteoglossiformes; family Notopteridae; genus Chitala; species Chitala chitala. The sequence goes on along the minus strand of JABJVR010004967.1, from coordinate 13,399 downwards.
AGCCTAAACACCACAGTGAGCCACTGTACAATCCTTGTCAGCTCCTGTCAAATGGAAACAATGCTATTTTTTAATGATTGGAGAGATTTTAGATATGTGCAGACCTCAGTAAAAGTTGACATGACTAAACTTCCAGATTACGTCACCTGGAGAACTGAGAATCTTCATAGACAAGTCATGCTTCTGTTAATAGATGTGCTTCAAATGTTTCATTTCACAGTGAACTTCCAACCTTTCCCACACTTATCTAAATCTATAGTTGATTCCTGAGTTGTACAGAATCACCACTACCAGACAAAGGTGATGGTTGTGTAAAAGTGTGTTGTAAAATTTGCATACGCTTTAGTACTGGAGCAGAAGAATTCATTTTTTGTGAAGCTTTGGAGTGATACTAATACTAATATAGAACACTGTCCACGCAATAAACAGAGTAACTTTAAGTAGTATTTTCTAACAAATACAATGAATTCAGATTTGATATCAGTAAACAACAGACTGAAGAAAAAATAAATAAATAAATAAAAATAAATAAATAAATATACACACACACACACACACACACACACACACATATATATATATATATATATATATATATATATATATATATTCTAAGTGTGTAAGTTTGGTTTCAACATTAGTAGGGACCAAATTAGTCCCCCACTGGTAATGTAAAAAAGTTTGGAGAACCATGAAATATTAGTAAGGACAATTCGGTACTGCCACATGTTCTTGCTGTTCATATCGATATGCACCCTTGGTATATGAGCATTACAGATTTTTTTGTATATGATCAGCCTGCTACATTGAAAATGGGTAGTTTTATAATGATCATGACCATCGTAATTATAAGCACATTGTGTCTTTCCCCAGTGATAACCCTAAGAGTTTATACCTCCTGTTATAGTTGTAACAACATTCCCTGATGGATGCCCACAGCTTGGAATTGATAACATATTGAGGAAATGAAGTTGTGGCTATCTTTATGTTCATCTAACTTCCAGCCACAGTACTGCTTGATTTAAAGCATACTAATAAGGCCAGAACACCTTCTTTGGCCCAATCTGACACCTTACTGTAATGCACTGCAGCATGAAACGCAATGCAGGAATTCCTTCATTTTCAAGGCCTCTTTAAAACACTTTGGGTTGCACAAGCGCAGGTTCTAAAAACACATTTTGAATTCTTTTAAACTTCATTTTTGATATTTCTGTTTATGTTCATGAAACATAAAAAAGTGAACTTATAAAAGAGAAATCACAAAAAGAAATTTATCAGTGCCAAGTAAAAGGTTTGCCTTTACTAAATTAATTAATAATTTTTTTTTTTTCCTAATGAATTTTGCATAAAGTTTTACAATGAATTTTCACTTTGGATACTGAAAAATAGACATTTGAGAGTCAGAGTCCAAGAGCCATTATACTGAAAACCTGAATAAAGTAACCTTGGATGTCATTGTATGTTTCCATTAGCTGAGATGTCTCATGTATGCCAAATAGTTATGTAAATAAATAAAACAAGAAATTTAAACAATTTGGCAAGACCTTGGTTTATTTTGGCAAAATTGTGTGTTCCTTCCTTCATTTATAATGTCACTGAGATATACACTATTTTGGTATGCTGATATAGTTCATAAAACAGTGGATAATATAATAAGACTATAATACAGATTTGTTCAATCCTATGAATTGATATTGTTAAAATATTATACAGGGAAATTACCTGTACTTACCTGAGCTTGTTTTAGCTGTTTCTGTTACCAGGCAGTAGTGAGTCATCTATAAAATATATAATAAAATAATAATAATAATAATAATAATAATAATAATAAATAATATTTGATTTGGTTTGTAGCCTAAAATCAAGTTAGATTCTGAAATGGTAGGTCTTAAGATGTGACTGTAGTACGGCTAGACCTGGATACCCACCTACCATTTTATGCAAAATTGAATTCCTAACAAAATAGAAGGTATATTTATTTTTAAATCAAGTGGATGTAACGTTAAATGCCTGCAAAATATATTCAGAGTGGTAATTAGTTGTGTCATAGCAGAGGACTGAATGACTCATTCCAGTTTGCTTGTCAATTCACAGTATATTTGTGTGACAAAAACTTTCATATAAACCATCAAAAGTCCACAACTATGAGTAAATTTTCTAAATTTTTATGCTTAGTTTAACAACAATCTTTCCATTATTCTATATATGCAGTTTTGTTTTTCCCCCCATGCCCAACGCTTCGTCACACGGGTGCTAGCACACTGTGATGGCACCCTCTTGCTATATTCACTTCTGCGCACAGTTTCTACAAAGTCTAAGGTTTTAGCTTGATAACAACACAGTAAAGATCTCGCTAATCTATCTTCACGTTTATAGTCCAGTGAGTTTTACATATCTTTTTCACATCAAAAAAATAACCAGCCAGACAGCCAGACCCTCCCCTATGTACTCACAGGAATGACCCATACTCTCCAGGAGTAAACACTAATAATGTAGAAGAAAAATAACGTTGCAGGCTCGGAGGGAACTACTGACATACAGGTTTTACATGTTGGAAACAGTCCGTGTATGATCAGGGTCCATGTATGTTACTTTCCAATATTTCCAGTTTGAACAGGGCAGTGCAATTTTTGATCATAATGTGAGGTGAGATTGTGATCAAAAACAGTGATTATGTAAGCGAAAGAAATGAGTAATGAGAAATATTACTTAGTCAGGATTCCAACATGTGGAGTCCTGCCTGACAGAACAGGTCTCTGTAGGCTACTGAATAAGAGCAGCGTTTAAAATGTGCTTATAGTGTACATTAAACATTTTATTTCACTTTTACACAAAACATTTTGCCTTCTAAGAAGTTAAAACAAGTTGTTTCATGATTCATTTGTGTCTCATATGAAAATCACTACTTAATTTGGTGGATGTTATACAAATTAATAATGGTAAGGGACAATTTAACCTGCAGGGAGATGTTATCTTTAAGGAAAAGGTAACTGGTTCCATATTCTTCATGCTGTCAGAATGGAGTTTAAAATTTTGCCTTGAATATTCACAATTTCAAAAAAAAAGCATTTTGCCTTTGTTCCCTTCAAAATCTGTCATAGTGTGTTACATTATGTAAGTCGCCAACTGAAAATTTAAAGCCAAATTGTACTTTATTCAAAGAACCTTGCCTTTACAATATTAGCAATCCAAACTATGATGCTTACACACTGTACTGCAGGTGTCCTAATGCTTCTTTTGGGCAGTACGACGTAACTGAATGTATCACAGAGCAAACGCTCAGAGAAATGGACATAAATTTCAAACGAGCAACTACAGTTCTAAAATCGGCCAATATGCCACAGCCAAACCACTTTTATAGAAAAATTACATTATAGGACATCCACTGTCTTGTCCAGACAAAAGAAACATGGACATATTGGTCATTACATTGGACATAACATTTTACTTATATGGAATAACAAAATGGAATCAAATCCAAGCCTACAGACACACAGAAAAAAGAAGAGACACTGAATATAAAGTCATTTCAATATTCAAATTTAATTAACACGTGTGAGTCTTGCACATCTGAAAAAAATGGTAATATTATGGAATAAACAGTTACGCACAGCTCCAGGACATAGTGGACACATTATTAAAATGACCTTTAGCTGTTTATGAACAGCACTGTGTACATTAGTGTTAATGCATTTTCCACATTAATGAATAAAGTTAAGACGGCTTAAATGTTGTTGTACAAAAAATCTAATTAGCTTTAAATTACTTTCCCAATGATTTCATTATGAAAAAGAAAATTTCATACCCACACCCTGTATGCTTTTTTTCAGGCAGCCCATGGTTCGCACCGGAAAGTACGGTCATCCATCATCCATCATGACCTAGGCACGAAGTAGCACCATATGTGTAGACAAAAGCATGCTGAGTGTTTACACACATCACTCTGTCCTAAGCACTGCTGTTCGGCAGCTCCATTGAGCAGGACATGAAGCTCGCAAAATCACATCAGTTACTGGGCATCAATCACACATTTCACTAACAAGTCTTGTTTTCTTGGCATTAAAAATATACATTAATCCAGACAAAGAACCATATGATGATATAAACCTCTAACTCCCATCTTATGTCAGCATATCACTGTCAAACACCGCATGCAAATACTTTGGATTACTCACAGTGCCAGTCCATATTGTGCAGTTTGGGTAGCTATGTATGGACGTGCAGTACAATGTTAAATATTCTTGAACAGTTCTGTCAAACTCCTGCAGAAAAAGTCAGACATAAACACTGCTTTTTTATTATGGTCTTCACACTTGTCGTCACTTGTTTATTGTAGTCACTGATGGGCAGTACAAATGCTTTTTTTTATTTGGCATCCTGGTGGAGTGTTTTATATGGATTCAGATGAGTAGGCAGTGCACAGGAAATTCTGTACTTTTTTTTTTTTTTTTAACACTGTCACCTTCCCAGTGTAGCAAACTGTGGGGGAAGCAATTTAGTAAGGGAGACACCTCTGACATAAATATTCCACTGGCTCCCAACAGTATGATTCAGAATGATAATTTCATTTTTTAAATTAAAAACCTAATAAAGGAGTAATGGTAGGTAATTATCACATGGAACCATTGAATCCATTAATTAATGTACACATAAATAAATTAAAAGCTGTTTATTTGCTTTAATATTGTGTTTTGTGGTGTTTTTAAAAAATAAATATAGGCTAATTTAATGAACAGTAGTTAATGATATATACATACATACATACATACATACAAAATCTTGATGTATCAATACTTAAATCATATGTGAAAGTTCAGAGAATGGCTGCCATAGAATCTATCCCAAACACATAAATCGTGCGTAGAACGAAACGCACCCTAATATAGCACCAATGCATGATATGGTCAATTTAAAAAGATCTGATCACCAAAAACTTTTTTTTTTTTTGACTATGGGAATAAACCAGAACACCTACTGGAATCCTACATACACAGGGTTTAATACCCAACACCACACAAACTTAGCATCCAGACCTCTGGAGATGCAAGGCAACATTTCCCACTGTGCCATCACACCACCCACATTGTAGTCACTAAATCACAATTTATGTGGCTGTCCTCAGATGTTATCAGTTTTATGACGAACAGCTTGTTCAGGTGCTCAAAGTACATTGCTCTATTTCTGAAAGTTGTACTAAACAGAAATAACCAAAGTGCTTTTATGTTAACATGGCACTTTTTCCCTTTCAACTGTTCAAGCAGAATGATACCACATAATTATTTAGTAGGAAAAGAGAAGAACAACATGTTTCCAAAGCTGGTTTGCCACAGTATTAAGCAGAGAGCTACTCAGAGGAATCTATCTCACTCCTTCTTCAGAGTAGGTGTGAGAAGTTTTATAACAGCCTCCTACATCCCACTGTGAAGAGGAGGTCTTTTACTCCAAAACTCTGTTTTAACAGCATTCCTAGGAGGAATGCTTAGGTCCTTTTTGGCCTTCTTGCCTGTGGAAAAAAGAAACAGTATTTGGTTTTTGAAAAGTAACATTTTTAAAAACATTTCGTTAGAGGAGTGGGATTGCAGCTCTCTGGGTGATGCTGTTGTGGGGTTGACTCAGGTGCTGTGTGTGGAGTTTGCATGTTCTCTCCTTGCATCGTGTGTTTGCTCCTGGTGCTTCAGGGTCCTCTCCCAACCCAAAGGCATGCTGGCCAAGAAGGGATTGGAGACCAAATTTCTTTGTGTGTGTGCATTTGCATGTTCTAAAATGGGTTGCAATTTAGTCTAGGGTGTGTCCTAAGCTACCTGATATAGACTCCAGGCATACCGTGACCATGTACAGGATCAACTGTTCAACAGTAACATCTCAGTTGTAAATGTGCGTGTCGTGTTCTCTCTCCGTTCTCTTCTCTGTTCCTTGTTTGGCGTACACTGTAGGCTTGGTGACAACATGAAATTTTCCAAAACTTATTTTGTCGGTGATTTCTAAAGAATATTAGTAGTTTATGAAAGTAGTCACTTTTTAAAGGTTAAACTACACATAGTAATAAATATGAACCTCTGTTTTTGAAACTTGCTGCTGTTCAATTGAGCATGCGCTAGTTAAGCGTGCTAAATGAACAACTGTGAGGATTAAGCGTGCAGTAAATCAGAAAGCACCAAATTAGCAACTGAGACAGTTATGTGAGAGTCAAATGAGCAACTGCAATAATCCAAAGTTCCATTAAAATTTTATTTAAAATTTATTGTATAACACTGTTAAAATTGTAATTAACAGTTAAAACTTTGTCTTTGATTTATTATTATTATATTATTATTTATTATGTCACAAAGTATGCAACATGAATTTTAAAAGTTTTTTGGTCAACTGACTGTTAAAAATATAATTAACTGACTTTTTTCTATTGAATTATTTTCTGACTGTGCACCATAAACTCACTTTGACAGTGCCAGTGAAATAAGAGGTTGCTTAGGACCTCCAACCAGCAGGGGACACTGTCAGAGCCATACACAAAAATATGCTAATATTAAAGACATGTAATTGAGACACCTGCTGATCCATGTCAACAAACAAACAAAAAATAATGAAAAAATACAAAACAATGACAATGTAAAGTGTATTTTTATTTAACAATATCAGATGGTTTAGTAACAGCCTATGATCACATAGGTAGATCCATTCTGAGAATACGTCACTGGGTGAGGTGACACTAGCAAACACACCCCATACCAGGGGGTAACTAGGCCATGCTCATTTTTCAAATGCACACACTCAACTCGAACATAACTACACACTCTGGACTAACTAAACTAAAAGATATGTGTATTTCATTAAACACAAACACAAAAAAAATGTGCATATGTAACATCAGTCTGTTCTGCTCCACAAAGCATGCAGCACGGACCACTACAGATAGAACACGAAAAACATTAAGAAAGGGACAAAGAAGAAGATTTATGATTCTTCTTAGAAAGATGTGATAAATCTGGTATTTAATCTTATTAATGCATTATTCTTTTCAAGACACTCAATGCGCTTTAAAATTAAATTGGGACCTTCTTCCACCACCACTAGTGTGCAGCATCCACCTGGATGCTTCCACAGCAATCAGATCATCACACACCAGCCACAGGTGGGGATGAGAGACCGATACAGGTAATTCACCCAAGGGGATTATTAGAAGACCACAACTGATCAAACCCAGTGTGAAAATCCAGGAAGGACATTGGGGAATACCCCTACTCTTTAGGAAGAACACCCAAGGATCTTAAATGAAGACAGACAGTCAGGACTTTGGTTTTACATCTCCTCCCAAGGACAGTGCCACTTTTTTATTTGTTATTATTTTACAGTACCCTGCCCCCATCACTGTGCTGTTAGGACCCATACAGACTGCAGAGTAAGCACCCCTTGCTGGTCTCACTAACACCAACCCTAACAGTAATCCTCACTTTCTAAGGAGGTCTTCCATCTAGGAACTAACCAGGCTCAACCATTATCTTTCATGGGCTGTCATGCCTGAAAGCTGCTGGCAATTTTATTAAGTGACGTGTTAAAAGTCTTTGTAATACACATGCTAAATAAACAATAACACATGGCTGCAACCATAAATCAGTTGCATTCATATTGATGTGCCACACTTTTAAAAATGGTACAATGTCACTTAACAGTTATAGTCACAAGTACTAAATTAAAATTTTGACAGTGAATTTTGAGTAATTAATAAGGCCACGTAAAAATTACAAAGATCCATGAAAATTTAGTTTAATTTTGCTATTGCTTAATTTAGTGGTTCTCCAAAATATATGTTAGAATGGGTGTGTAGTTTTTCTAAAGGAAAATGTACGACTATCATACATCAGTAGAGCTAATTTCTAGTTCTCTCTATATGATTTGTACATAACATATAATAACATACAAATGCTGTAGTCTGGGTCAATGAGCAGCCGCATGTTTGTAAGAGGGCCCCCATGTCAGATTCTGCTTAGGGCCCACAAAAGGCTAGAGCCAGCCCTGTGTGTGGACTTTGCATACGGAAATCCTTATTCACATTAAAGACGACTACACTAAATAAGAAAACTAAATATAATTAAAATAATTTCCAGCAACATTATACATTGTGGTTGCTGATCTGATGAACTGTCAGTCATACCAGCTGTGTATTTGGCACTTGGTCAGCTGCTGTACGCTTCATTGTCACAGTTGTTCATTTCATTTAATGCATGATCCACTGTCACACAGTTAAATTTCATACCATCCTTGAAACATACCCAATATTGTAACATACTGTGTGAATATTGATTCAAACATGCAAGGCAAAAAAAAAAAAAAAAAACATTCATCAATCCATCAGGAAAGGCATATGACATACAGATCCTTTCATTATTAATAATAGTTTGTAAATAATTTTTTTTTGTCTACCAAACTAGATTCTTATTGGAAGTCAAATTAGCACAGTTTTCTGCAAATACCAAGTGTTAATTACCATGCGATGTTCAATCATTATGGTTAGTCAATTTAAATGTCAGAATCACTTTTCCAGCTGAGGACTTTAAAACACTCATACGACTTATACATTATGTATGTAATTTGGGACATTAGTTTTTACATGGCACAATATAAAAAAGATGACATGATACTAGTGCTGAGAAACATCTAAACTGGAGAGCTCTTGATTTCAGAGACCATGAACATTGCAAATTCTTTGAAAGTGCTGGCCTGACAAATATTTGGCTCTTCCCACTTTACAGAGTTTGCTTGATATGATTGCTGTCTTTTTAAACTGAGTTTAATACCTGAAGGCATTTCAAAAACACAAAAATATATAAATCGGATGTGCTGTAGTCCTGCAGAGAAATTGGTAAGTTCAGAATTCCATTTCGTCCTATAATAAAATAATTACAAATTCTCAAAATACTATAAATTCCCACAAAATCATGTTGGTCTGAAAGCACAAATGATAAAGTGCAAATAGGTTGCAATCACACACACACACACACACACACACACACACACACACACACACACACACACACACACAGTAGGACACAAATAAAACTGACAAGTGATTGTTTGTAAAGAGCCAGTCAGCATGGATATAGCCCATGTAAACCAGTTTCCTGCCAATTCTGTTGTATACTACAGTGTCCTGTATAACATACTCTCTTCACTACTTATCAAGCTCACCCAGGAGGTGTTTTAAATAGAAACTATTCTGATCTTTTTTGCTTTTCTCTGGCATCCCACCTGTACTTGAGTTTTTAGCCTGAGGGTGTTCTTAATAGGAATGAGCAAGCTTGCTCTGGTGACATGGCATGGTCCCTTTCAGCAGACCCTAGAACAAACAGTGCAGTTGTTTCTTCATTACACATGCATGCAAGGTATGAAAGAAATATGTTTTCAAACTGATCTGGAATAATGAAGGGAAACAGGGATCTTATACACTATTCAGTTTGAAAAAAAAAAAAGAAAAAAAGTCATATATATTATTATACCTGGCAAGATTGTAAAGAACACCGAAACAGTAGCAAATGCCCAGTAGCTAGTTAAATTAGAACTAATTACATTTATAATTAATTTTTATTTCCTGGGTTTAACACAAAAGAAAAAGAAAACAGCACTTGTGTTCATGACGTAACAGGGAAAACCCCGCCAGCGCAGAGACCACAGCGCTCGAGCCAGCTCAGAGTTCCCAGACAGCATGATTAGCCCTTTCAGTTAAAGACACGAGACCTTCATTTGGGGGACTAACCACACGCTTCTACTGACATCTGGGGTTTCTCACCATGGCAGTATTTTTACTCTGCTACACTGACTTAGAGGTGAGTAATATGTTGAAAAGTAAACAGGCTTGGGTCCCATTGGGTTAAGAAAGCAGAGATTCAGCAACGTTGCACATTGAACGTAGATGTACACATGGAAAAATTCTGTGTCATTCATAAACAAGTTACTTGTTCATATGAAAAGTAAATGTACATGAGTGAACAACAGTGAGTATTTTGAATGAGCACATTTAAAAGGTAAGTTGTATTCCTTTGTACTTAGGATTTAAATGCAAACGTAAAGAAATTTTGCCCTTTTATAGAAGTATATATGCATGTATCCATCTATCCATTCTGTATACTGCTTATCCAATTCAGGTTTGCAGAAAGCTTGGAGCCCATCCCAGGAGGCACAGGGCAGGGTGCCAACCCACCACAGGGAACATGCGCGCACACACACACACACACACACACACACACACACACACACACACAAAACACACACACACTAAGGGCAATTTTGAGATGCCAATCAACCTCACCTCCTGCATGTCTTTGAACTGCAAGAGGAAACCGGAGAACCTGGAGAAAAAAACCCACCAAGCACAGGGAGAACATGAAAACTCCACACACACACAGACCCAAGGGTGGAATCAAACCCCAGGCCTGGAGGTGCGAGGAAACGCCCAAGTCTATATATAGGTATATAGGTATTGTTGCAGTTATGTTGGTACAAAATAACCATATTTACCATAACCATCTCTTTAGAGAGAACTCCGTGACTCACTACACGTCATTTACTGCATGCGGATTTGGACACAGTTGTACCTGAATCTGTGGGGATATTTTTAAAGAGTCAAAGGTGTTGTCATCACATGTGACCTTAATGTCAAAGTTTTTCACAAGGCCGTTTGCTATCAGATAAAAACTGTTCTGAAAAATGAAGACAGGGGTTTTATAAAGGGTGCTACACAATGTCAGAATAATACCTAATATTTTTCATTCATTTTTTAAATATTTCACAGAACTCAGAAACATTTTGAAAGTTGCATTTAGAAATACTGTTATTAAATACACACTTTTTAAGAGGAAATTTTATTTGAAGAAAGAACAGGCTCTCTGTTTCAGGTATGTGGATTTAAATTAATCAGCTGTGTTTGAGAAGCAACATTAGTGAATTTGAAAATAAATGACTGAATGTGCACAAAGTTATTAGAGCTATACGAGTGAATACACTTTATTTCCTTGTATGAATTACATTCAGCTATATTACATTTGTTTTAGGTCAATAACTTTAGGAACTGAGAATTTAAATGTGGGAAGAAACTTCGGCAGACAGCACTAATCGACAGCTCTTTAATCATAACCACTGTTTTGCTGTTATATAATTTAACCTGGACCTTATCTGTTATGTTATTTTTGTTTAAGCTTAGTGCATGTTTTTTTTATTTTTTTGTGCTGTTCATGTAAAAATGCACTATTAACCATTATATTATACAGTGGCCTCTTGTATTTCTCTAACAAATTTTGATTAAAAGAGGATTTAGATTTTTGCTGAAATCTATATATTGGTAAATAATAATGATCATAATAATAATAATATTATAAAGCAGGTGGCTCAGCCATTAGCATTGTTGCCTCACATCCATAAGGTTGGGAATTCAAAGAAACAACGTCAAATCCAGCCTATGCCCTGTCTACAAGGACTTTGCATCTCCTCCATGTGCTTTGGGGGTTTCCTCCAGATGCTCCAGTTTCCTCTCCCAGTCCAAACATATGCTGTAGGCTGCATGGCGTTTCCAAATTGCTTGTAGCATGTGATTGGGTATGTGACTGTGTGTGTGTTTAATTGTGCCCTGTGATGAGTTGGCACTCCATCAAGGGTGCCTGATATTTTATGCCCCAAGGTCCCTGAGACTGACTCTACGCCACCCTCATGACCCTACACAGGATGAGCAGTTTGGAAAATTAATAAGTGAAGGTTTTAACACACTGCATCTATTTTTCTAATGTATTAAGTTGTGTGTAATAGTTCACAATGTGTAATAATTCACTATGAATGAAACGAGACACATTTTGTGTCACGTATTTTCTTGTGGCGCAGGTTACCCAAAGCCACATGCTCTGCATTTTCCATTTTACATTATTTACTATACTTTAAATTTTGCTTTTTAATTTTTGGATACCTTCATTCCCCTCCCATGTATTTCTGACACTTACACGCATGGATGTGTTCATGTCAGCTGAGCAAGTGTTCACAGAACCGTACAGCTGACTTCTGTCTTTCCTCACTCCTAAGTGGCCTATACGTCACATGACATTTTGGTGAGAAAAGTCGAGATAGAGTCAAATGTCATGCTGAGTGCCCCATTGTCATGAGCAGATTGCAGTACTTGTTAAAAGCCAGCCAAGATGGATGACTGAGTTACTAACAAAGGAACGCCTTGTTTCATTTGGCATATTGTGTATATACATAAAATCAATTTACAGTGAAAAACTGGAACCTCCTTATTTATAACTTTTTTACAGCATCAACTTTGAATGTTATACATATAATCTAGATTTACAACATACAGTGAACATATGCATATATTTTAATATTACAATTTTTAAGGGGACTTTTTAAAATAAAATATTTGTTCACTTATCATAGAAAAGGTCATGGATGTCCTGAAACGTATCCCAGACAGTGTAGGGTGCAAGGCGGGGAACACCGTAGACAGAACCGACGTATCACAAGGCATGTATTCACAAGTGCAATTCAGTGAGTTCCCCTTCCGTCTGACCTTTAGTGTGGGAGGAAACTGGTTTACTTCCAATACAGACATGCATGAAAATGCCACACAAGCTGCCTAAAGACAGGTTCAAACCCACAGTCTTACTTATGTGAACTAGTATGGCTTCTGACTGAGCCAGTGTGTCAAAGTTTTTGGAAACTGTAATGGTTGCGGCCGCCTCAGTTCCTTGTGTGTTGGCCTGCCTTGTCATTTAGTGAGTTAATTGGTTTCCCCTGGTTCTCATTTCCTTTACTTTGCTATTTAAGTTCTTTTGTGCCTTTTCTCATTTGTGGTTTGTACTGTTTTGTCGTTTGTTATGATGTTGTTGTGTTAGCACTCCTGAACAAACTCCTTCTGCTATACATGTGATTAGAGTCTCCTCACTTGGATTTGTGACAGATGACATCTAACTGATGTTTTCCTTGCTTTTTAGTCCTAGGCTATTCCCTTAGTTTTTTCTTGTGTTAGTGCCTTTGCTTGTTGCTTTAGATAGTTGCCTGTATTCCCTCCTTGTTTTATGGTGTATTTTCTGTGTCTTTTGTGTGTTCCTGGTAGAGTTCAGATTTTTGAGGTCTTCGTAATAAAACCTCTAGCACATAGACCCTGAAACAAAAACACTCACTATACTGCCTTATCAAATTCAGGGTCACGGGAAGCCTGAGGCCCAACACAAGGCACTGGACACCCTGGGGGGTGCCAATCCACTACAGGGCACATGTACACACAGAAGGAACTTGCAAACACCAATCAATGTAACCCACATGTCCTTAAACTGTGGGAGGAACCTGGAGAACACACACACACACACACACACACACACACACACACACACACACACACACACACACACACACACACACACAC